>WSFP011500788.1:0-13885 GCA_009831015.1 Picea engelmannii | reverse complement strand
ATATGTATGCCTCAAGAAAATTCATCGTAACACACGAGTTGTGTTGCAGGATCTTCGGTTTTATGGGATTCAACATTTTATGTGATGGATGATGTGATAAAAAAGAGTTTCATATTTGGTCCACTCAAATATTGGCTTTGGGCCATTTGGAGGGTTGGTCGGTTCTGGGATTGTTATCATGTCACTCGTTAACACATGAGAGGTAAGTGAATCAGAGCTCATATTGGGTGGAACTTTGAAAGATGACTCTTCTCCACTTGTCATGGAGTTTGGGTGATTGTTGTGGCTCCCTTGTAGGGCTTTGCATCTGTATACCTCAGGAAAATTCATGGTAACACATGAGTTGTGTTGCAGCCTCTTTGGTTTTGATGGATTCAACATTTTTTGTGATGGGTGATGTGATAAAAAGGAGTTTCATACCTGGTCCACTCAAATATTGGCCTAGTTGGTCCATTTGGAGGGTTGGTCAGTTATGGGCTCGTTATCATGGTTCCTTTTTCCCTAAGTAGGTCTCCTTTCTTTGGTGATATTTCTTTATTGTTGGTGTCATCACATGGAGGTGTTATGATAATGTTATGGCCTAAAATCTCTATTATTGATTCTCTGATATTATTCCACCTAATAAATATACTTTCCTTGGCCACTTCTTCTTCCTCTTTGTGTTCTCATTCTTCATCCTCTAGATTTCAACATCTTTTTACCCAAATCAATCTAGGCGATTCTCTAACAACTCCAATCTTCAATTTCTCTGGTGATGTAGATTTGTTTTCTTCTTATTTATCCTCTTTTTCATTTCCCTGGATTCTTTGATTTATGTGATCTAAACCTTGGGATTGGGCTTGGATTTCTTGTCTTTACTACATAGTGTTATTGCTTGCTTTACTTGTTGCTCTATTACTATGAATGAATGGATATTTGGAGGTGTGCCCTGTGTATCTACACAAGGTATCAATAAAATGTTCGGCATGCATGTCTATTTCAAGAAAAACATAATCATAATACTTATCTAGAATATTCCTAAGGATGTTGATACCCTCTACTGTTGTTTGAATCATCCATGTATACCATCACCGAAAGGAATTGTTTGTCTCATCATGGAATTCTTTCTCCTTGTTATATTTCCAAATATTAAATTTGGGTTCTTAGAATGTTTATGTGACTTAAGTGTTGAAATCTCTTCCTTCCTGAGCTTCACATAAAATCATATCAAGAAGAAAAATCACCCAACTATAATGAAAATCCTTACCATTCTTCTATGTGTCAAGACAATCTTCTATCAACTCATTTTGAAGGTATAGGTCCCAACACATCTTAATTCCTTGTCCACATCATTGCACAACATGGATGACTCCAATAGGGAATTCATATTTTATGCATATTTGGAACAATTTACAAGCTAATATTTGGGTCATAAACTAAACTTTTAGATCATTGATCAATCAAATTATGATGCCATGTGTCCCATAGTGTGTTATGAGGGTGAAGAGTTTCGTGTTATATGTTATAGTTTATATGTACTAAGGTCTATAGGGGTTAGAAATTACTGTGATTAGTGGTTTTGGGGTAAGTGACTATAGTGGTTTGGAGTAAGTGACTATAATGGGAATATATGTTAAACATTAAAAGTTATAGTTGGGTTTATAATAATTAGGTTTTAGTGAAGATAAGGTTTTTAGGGATCAAGAATTATAATGGTTATTATAAAGGTTATGAGCTAGGGATGATAATATGGATTAAGGGATATAGTGTTACAATTTTATGTGATATAATAAGAAATGAACATATGTTCTAAGTAATAAGTAAACATGTGCTAGTTGAAAGAAATTTATTGTTCATTTGATAACACTCTATAAAATATTTTTTGTGTAATTTTCATATGGTCCAAGAAAGAAACAAATTTTGAGTGATCATTGGGCCTTCCAAATGAGCCTCCATCGGGGGTGATGAAATCTGTCGAGGGTGCAACTCAAGTGAAGGTATGAAAAAGACTAGTTATAATGACCTCACAGAGAATACCACACCCAAGGTGATGAAATACAAAGGGGTCCTAAAAGGAGATGCATCATCTATCTCAGGTACCATTCCTAATCCAATGAAAAAGTACATGCACTTGAATTTGGGAGATATGAATTATAGAGATTACATGTACATGAATTTGGGATATTATAGGATTTACATGGATTAGGGATTGTATGAGTCAAGGGTATTATATGTTAGGGATGACAAGTCATAGGGTTATGGTTCATAGTAGTTTAGAGTTCATCGCAATTTAGAAGTGTAGTGGTTAGAGACTAGAATATTAGTGTTTATAGAGGTTAGGAGTTAATGGTTTTATAGGTTAGAGATTAGAATAATAGTGTTTATAGGGTTTGTGTTTCAAATTATAGATTTCAATGGATATGGGTCATATAGGTTATGGGTTTTATATTGGTTTTAAGGTAAGGAGTTAAGGGTTGTATGGATTGTAATCATTAGAGGTTAAACATGCTATGGGTTATAAACATTATTGTTTAAGGGTTTAGTTCTTAAGAGTTTGGGGTTATCCAAGTTAATGGTTGTGATGTTAAGGTTTATAGGATTTAGGCGTTAGTGTTTATAAGGTTTATGTTGAACATATCAATTATAAGAGTTATGTTGGTTGGAATTTAGGGGTTATATAGGAAAGGGATTCTCATAATGTTTGAGGTCAAATGTTGCATGGTTTATTGTTTACAATGGATTATTCTTAAGGGTCATAGGGGATATAGATAAGTTTCATAGGTTGGTGTGATAAATGTTAATGTTTTAATGTATTAGGAGTTATATGACAATGTTTAGATGGGGTATTTGTTAAGGTTTATATGGGTTAGGTATAAGGGTTTATGTGGGTTAATGGTTTGGTGTTATATGCTATAGGATAAGTGACTATAATTGTTACAAGTTACACATGTTAAAATTTATATTCCTTAAGGGAGTTTAGGGGTTGTAGGCATTACTAGGGTTACAAATTATGCATTATAGATTTTTGGATATGGATTTTTGGATTTTTGATAAATTTCACAAGCTTCATCAGTTATTTCTTGTCTTTGTTTTTTTATCCATATATAAAGAATATAAAAATAAGTACAAAATCATTATTCAAATACAAAATCTCAACTAGCGCCTTCTTCTTGCCACCAAACTCATGGTCCTAATTGGCATGATTTTGGTTTTAAACTACATATGAAATGAATATAAAGAGCATGACCATGATGATGGGTATGTTGGGAGTTCCATGCATGACATTAATCCGAGAAAGTTCAAACGAAACAAGGATGAGATAGGATATATAGAGTGGGTGTGTGAGTCATATTTGAGTCTGGAAACCCTCCCATATCGTCAAGGCATGTGAACAGTCTATCTATGTCAAATTTCAACACATATAGAAGTAGTTTGAAAAATTTTCAACGTTGGCCCCATTCGCAGGTCATTGTTTACCATGTCCAGTCCTAGTACAATGTATTTTAGTTGTTTATTTTAAAATTCGTTCAAGACGCACGTTCCCACATTTAGTATTGCAAGGGCATGCAATAACGTCGATAAAAAAGTACTTGATAAATTGCACAAGCTTCATCAATTATTTCTTGTCTTTTTTTTTCTCTCATCGAAGTACTTTTTTTCTCCATAAAGAATATAATTATAAGTAAGAAATCATTATTTAAGTAAGAAATATCATCTAGCGCCTTCTTCTTTCCATCAAACTCAAGGGCATAATTGGCATGATGCTAGTTTTGAATGACATAGGCGATGAATATAAAAAGCACAGCCATGACAGTGGGTATGTTGAGAGTTCCATGCATGACATTAATCTGAGAAATGTCAAACGAAATGAGGATGAGATATGATATATAGAGTGGGTGTGTGATTCATATTTGAGTCTTGAAACTCTCCCATATCATCAAGGAATGATAACAGTCTATACATGTCAAATTTTAGTGCATACAGAAACATTTTGAAAAAAATTCAACGTTGGGCCCCATTCACAGGTCACTGTTGCCCATGTTCAGTCCTAGTACGATGTATTTGAGTTGTTTCTTTTAAAATTCCTTTGAGACACACGTTCCTGCATCTAGTACTGCAAGGGAATGCAATAACGTCGATAAAAAAGTACTTGATAAATTGCAGAAGCTTCATCAATACTTATTTCTTGTCTTTATTTTTTTCTCTCATCTAAGTACTTTTTTCCTCCATAAAGAATATTAGTATGAAATAAATATTTAAATGCTAAATATTATCTAGCACCTTCTTCTTGCCACCAAATTCATGGGTCTAATTGGCATGATGTTGGTTTTTAACGACATAGGCGATGAGTATAAAGAACATGACCATGACGATGGGTATGTTGGGAGTTTCATGAATGACGTTAATCCAAGATAGTTCAAATGAAACGAGGATGAGATCATATATATAGAGTGGGTTTGTGAGTCATGTTTGAGTCTAGAAACACTCCCATATCGTTAAGGCATGTGAATAGTCTATCCATGTCAAATTTAAGTTCATACATAAACAATTTTAAAAAAAATGAACGTTGTCCTCATTCACAGGTCACTATTGCCCATGTCCAGTCCTAGTACAATGTCTTCTATTTGTTTCTTTTAAAATTTGTTTGAGACACACGTTCCCACATATAGTACTGCAAGGGCATGCAATAACGTCAATAAAAAAGTACTTGATAAATTGCACAAGATTCATCAATACTTATTTCTTGTCTTTGTTTTTTGCTCTCATCTAAGTACTTTTTTGCTCCATAAAGAATATAATTATAAGTACGAAATCATTATTTAAGTACAAAATATCATCTAGCACCTTCTTCTTGCCAAAAAAATCAAGGACATAAATGGCATGATGTTGGTTTTGAACGACATAGGAGATGAATATAAAGAACACGACTATGATGATGGGTATGTTGGGAGTTCCATGCATGACATTAATCCGAGAAAGTTCAAACTAAACAAGGATGAGATCAGATATATAGAGTGGGTGTGTGAGTCATATTTGAGTCTAGAAACCCTCCCATATCGTCAAGGCATGTGAACAATCTATCCGTGTCAAATTTCAATGCATAGAAAAATTGTTTGAAAAAATTTCAACCTTGGCCCCATTAAGAGGTCATTGTTGCCCATGTCCAGTCCTAGTACAATGTCTTTTAGTTGTTTGTTTTAAAAAAAATTCAAGACACATGTTCATGCATATAGTACTGCAAGGGCATGTAATAACATCAATAAAAAAGTACTTGATAAATTGCACAAGCTTCATCAGTTATTTCTTGTCTTTGTTTTTTGCTCTCATCTAAGTACTTTTTTTCTCCATAAAGAATATAATTATAAGTACAAAACAATTATTTAAGTATGGAATCTCATATAGTGCCTTATTCTTGCCACCAAACTCAAGGTCCTAATTGGCATCAAGTTGGTTTTGAACGACATATGCGATAAATATAAAGAGCACGACCATGATGATGGGTATGTTGGGAGTTCCATGCATGAAATTAATCTGAGAAAGTTCAAACTAAACTAGGACTAGATCCGATATATAGAGTGGGTAAGTGAGTCATATTTGAGTCTGTAAACTCTCCCATATAGTCAAGGCATGTGAATAGTCTATCCAAGTCAAATTTCAGTGCATACAGAAATAGTTTGAAAAAATTTCAACGTTGGCCTCATTCACAGGTCATTGTTGGCCATGTTCAATCACAATACAATGTATTTTAGTTGTTTCTTTTAAAATTCCTTCGAGACGCACCTTCCCACATATAGCACTGCAAGGGCATGCAATAACATTGATAAAAAATTACTTGATAAATTGCACAAGCTTCATCAATACTTATTTCTTGTCTTTGTTTTTTGCTCTCATCTAAGTAATTTTTTTATCCATAAAGAATATTAGTACGAAATAATTATTTAAATATGAAATCTCATCTAGCACCTTATTCTTTCCATCAAACTCATGGGCCAAAGTCCCATGTTTTTTAACAGTTTCGACAAAGATGTTATAGAAATGATGAACATGTTCATTGAAACTTCGTTGTTGGATTACTATGACAACAATGATGACATTTAATATGATGGTATAAAGATGAATGGGCTTCTTTTGGTTTCGAGAATACTTTATTCTCTATTGAACAAGGCGAACCGCATGAAGGTGGAAGATGATATTTCCCCTACCCTCCCCCTCACATCACTCTCCATTCCCCAATACTCAATCTATAAAATAGAAAACAATCGAAAGAAACATAGTAATCATGCATAGAAACTACCAAACCAAAAATTAATTAAGGTAAACTAAATTATGTGTTTGTAAATGATAATTTTATCTTAGCACGTACACTATGGCCACTATTTTTAGGTTTGAAATAATAAACAACATGTCACATAGGACATAAAAAAAATGGCATAAAACTTAAAAACATGTAAATAACCCAGATAAATAAATTATTTAACCCACATAAGTAATCATCCTTCTTTTGTATCTTCTTCTTCATCCAAATCGACATTTGTATGATCATCTGGTTCATAAATGGTGTTAAAAGGATTGGTGATATCATCATCATCATCAATGTCATTTTCGAGCATATATTCATCGACATCATCGTCAAGAACTACATCTTCTTCGTCTTCTTCGTCTGTTGACCCATCTTCCTTCTTTGTCTCTGGCACATCATCTTCTTCTTCAATATCATATTCTTCTTCTACAATACACTTTATTGACCTTCCTCTTGGATCATATCTAACAACAAATGACCAATCCATCTAACCTGGAACCTTTGAGTAAAAAACATGTTCACATTGGCTAAGAAAAACATAGCGATCATGTCCTCTTTCAAACATTGTTGTTTTGATCATCGGAAATTCGTTGGCATGTTGAATAACATTTCTTTCCTAATCACGTTCATGCATTCGTAACCTATTCCATTTGACATTGAAAATAACTGATTTGAAGGAATTAAATTCATACTCAAGTATATCATCCAAATACCCATAAGATCTTTTTTCAAATTCTCAAGGATGTCTGTCACTCCTAGAGGAAACATTAGTGACCTAGAATACTGCAGTTATCCCACTATCATAATTTTTCATGGTTTCATCCAACTATTTGATAGTTTCATCCAATTGTTTGATGCGAAATTTACAACCATTGCACCACATAGTCTTGTGGTGTGTTGGCCCTTGAACAAGTCTTAGAGATCCTTGGTAAAGTTTGACCTATTTTGGGACTTCAATAGGCTGTCGAAGGCGGAGCCTAATTCGAAGAAGAGATCTGGGATCTCAACGCCTTTTTATGGATTTTTGGGTTTTGGGCTTATGTAACGTGTATAGGGATGTCGACCTATGGGTTTACCCATGTTTAGGCCCTTTTGTAATGTATAAATAGAAATATAGGCGATGTAAGTAGGTGGTGTGATGTTAAGTGCAAGTGATAGTTGTACATGATTTGTACATACTGTGTGAGACTTTCAAGGCTAAGTGCAAGTGATTGTAAGAGATTGTGTAAAGGCTTTGTGCTGTAACCTAGCTCAGGAAGGGAGGATCTGGCGAAGTGTGCACAAATCTGTTGTCCTATGCGGAGTGGGACCTTGTGGCTCTGTGAATGTAGATGATTAGCAAAAGATAATAAAGAAGACGAAGAGTTGGTGGACGTAGCCCTAGGCTGGGGGTGAACCACGTATATCCTGTGTTGTGTTTTCTTTGTGCATTATGGTTGTTTTATGGTTCATATGATTAATGCTTAGTACAATGATGTATGTTTCGATGAATATGATAGTTTAGTTCCTAATGATGTGAATGGGATGCTAGATCTTATCTATGTTGATGTGCTTAGTGCTTGAATGTGTTGAATCTTATTGAATATTGTGTTGCACTGTAATTAGGGTTTATCTACGTTGTAGACAAAATGGATGACAATTGCTAAGTGATTTGTTAGAGTACTGTAACCATAGATCTGTGTTCCAGCTAAGGTTTCAGACACTGGAGTCTTGCAACCACCCTTGCCTCTACCTTAGGTGAGACTCCATCTTCTTCACACGTGTTGTCGAAAGGTCTAGTAGTTAGGGTTTTGTTGGTGCATTATTGAAGCATTGAACCCTGGGTCTACCCTTGTGCCAACAAATCGTTTCGTTGTCAGGAGGTGAAACTGTGATTGTTGGGAACTAAGGAAAAGAAATAAATCTTTGTGCATAGATCTGTTTCTTTAGTGCATAGTATTCTACTTGATTGCAAAGCTCTGTGCTAAGAAAGGAGGCAGATCTGAAGAAAAGAGGTAAGATCAGTGATTTTTTATTTATTAAAGAGGTAAGATATGAAATCTTTGTGCTTTGATAAAGTTAAGATAAGTGGTGATTTTTGTTTCAACAGTATGGATCTAGGTATGTTTGATAAATATTGTCCTAGTCTGAAAACTAGGGCATAGTTAGAAGAAAGGAGATTTGATATGAATAGATCTGATAGAAATAATGAAAGATATGTTATTACTATGCATAGAAAGAATGTTTGGACTAAAAAATGGATGCAGGATCATAGGAATAATTTTCTGCAGGTTAGATACCACGATCCTAGTGCACAGTACAAGAAAGGTTGGGGATCATTTAAGAGGAAGAGAGGATTAACCCTTTGTTACAACTGTAGAAGGTCGGGCCATCTTGCTAAGGATTTCCCTGATAGAATACCTAGTTGTCTTTGTTGTAAAGATATGGACCATGACATTCTATATTTCCCTAGAGTGATTGCTAAGGTTGAAAGAATGAATATGAGCCAAGAAAACCCTAAGAAAGGCCAAGAAACTGAGACCATGGCAGAACCCCAAAAAGAATGAGAGATTGTATTACTACAAATGAAAGAAACCCTGAATGACCATAGAGATATCAAATTATCAGAGATCTTCAAAGAGAAAGAGTGCATAGAAACAAGAATATGAGACTTCGACATAGACTGTGTTCTGGATGAGGAAACACAAGTGAATATTATGACAAAAATAACTTGGGAAATTTTAGGAAATCCTGCTATGATTCCCTCATTGGGAGGAATAGGATTATTTAGAGGAAAGTTGATAACCCTATGTGGAAGACTTATCCAGACATCTATGAATTCTCATAGCACTTCAACAGAAGAATAATTTGAGGTTGTTAAATTTATTGAGAACATCGCTCCATTTTCTATGTTGCTAGGAAAAACCTAGATTGAGAAAGATCGGATCTGAAGAAAACAAGAAGAGGAATCTCTAGAACAGAAAAAGAAAGAACTAAGATACTTCATGGATAATATAATAACACACTTATTGGAAGAACAAGAAAACCAGTCGAAGCTACTAAGGACCGGAAATTTAGATGTCAAAGTTGAAAGAACACAAGCAGACCTGAAACACCTGTATGTACAAGAGAGTAGACCACCTACCCCAGACAGAGAAGAAGTATTGGCCTTGAACCCTACGAAAGACCATCAAAAACATGAAGTTACTATGCCAAGAGGAGATAAGAATCATAATGGGAAGAGGAACCCAGTAATGTAGATCACAAGGAAGAATGCTATGAAGCTCAGCAAGAAGAAAGCAAAGTTGGAGAAATTATAGGAAGTTCCACATAAGACTTCGCAAAAGGAAGGTCTCCAGAATTTGAACTTCTCTGAAATATCAGAACAACTCAGATTGGCACTTCGCCATGGTGGAGTGATATGACCGTTGGAAGCATTATAACCATTAGATTGGCATTCTCGAATGGTTAGAACAACAATTAGGATCATAAATCTCGCCATCGGACCATTGGGACCGCGTCGTAACAGACAGAACTGCATTGATGAAGGCTTCTTGTCCGTTGGAAGGATCTGTTACATTGTTGTCTACTTATACTGTCAACTATTGTGTCGAGCACACTTTCTCGAATTGTATTCAAGCCAAAAAGAGAACTCATTGTTACTGTGTTGTGCTTATTGAGACCTTTCCATCCATTCTATTGCTTTGAGAAATTGTTCATCAACCTGAGATATCCGATCTCAAGCGTGCATGTCGGACGAGCTCAACGTTGCGGAAAATTCAGTAGAGGAAATTTTAATCGATCTAATGGCAGAGAGAGTGATGTCCATAGGAGTTCAAGCTTCATTGATGTGAGGAATGCAATCCTCCCCGTAGATTGTTCATGAATCCAGACCATCCTGAGTTGCAGATGAGAAAAGAACCAAGCACCGAGATGACTTGGAAAACGCAAAGTTAATCCCTTCCATCCTGCCTGACTACATCCCGCCTCTGGTCGGCATGGTGAATCATGATAGTGTCCCCAGGGAATTCGAATACACCTTGGTTATTGTGTACCTCCCGAAGGGGATACACATAGGCAAGCCTCAGCTGGATAAGATCATGACACTAAAGATCAATGACTTTAACCTAGGGGATTGCAAGAACTTCAGCATGCTCGCTCCTCACAGGTATTTGACTAGGACGAAGGGGAAGAAGTTGAGGATAATCCCCCAACCATGGACTATGGACCTCGCGCAGTCCACCATCCTGAACGTAATCAAAATACCCCATTTTGGAAGGCACCGGGAGGTTAACGCGTGCGTTAAGATCCCGCTGTCGAGCTTCAATTGTGGTTATTTATGGCTAGATAGATGCATCACCATCGATCTGGAGTTGATCCATCAGATCATTGAATTGAGCATGCAGGGACCAGACCCGCCAGACTTCTACCCGGGGAAGGTTGCAGACCGTGCCCTGACGCATAAAATTAAAGATACATACGACGATGTGGAGAAGGGGAAGCGAGGCTACAAGGTAGCGTCCATCTAGAATGGTGTAGTGTACCTTTCTTTCCAGTTGATTGCTTGTAAGCTAGTCCAGAAGAACAGACCCACGTAGGTCACAGGGTTTGTTGTTGACCTCGCAGGGAAATGCGTGGAGGGGCTATAGATGAACTAGGAAAATTACTTAGTGAACCAGTTAGACCAAGACTGTTGCGAAGCCTAGGATCAGGGATATGAGTTCCATTTTATTTGGATGCTAACCCTCATCACGTTCATATCTTGGGAGATGCCGGAAGGTGCGACCTTCCATGAACTAGAACTATCTAAACCCTTAGCCACGAAGTTCACTTCGCTATGGTATTCAAGCGATATGGGAAAACAATGGAAATCAAACGCGATGTTCCACACCTACTACCTACAGTTAATGATGGATATTGAGGTTGTCCCATGTATAACGTCGAACACCATGCACAGGTTCAGGCCATTTGTGAATTTCCACGCAGACATACATTTTATCTACATCACTGCATGCGGAGACAAACACAAAGAAGTACTACAAAGTTATTACAAACTCACAGAATAAGACTTAGAAGAAATAACTAAGGAGTGGCCTGCAGAGCTCCTTATCCCTGTTGACCCCGCAGAACTGTACGATCCTGAACTAATCAGAATCCCGATGATCACTCGTGAAGGGCATGATACACCTAGAACTAGCAGAAGGAAGAAGACAAAATAAGTCCAGCAACTGAACAGTACTTCAAAAGAAACTGCTTCAGAATCACTTGGAGGAAGTGATGAAGAAGTAGATAAAGATGAGAATAATGGAAAAGAAGATTAGCAGAAGTGAGGTGAAGTAACACCACCATAGAATCCCCCTGAAGACGCAGAGCCATCTCACAAAAGAAAGGCTTCTCCCACAAAACCCACATCGTAGAAGAATTCAAAAACTAGTAAGACCAAGCTGCAGACTGTGCTCATGCTCGATGACTTTGACTTCATCATCGTAGTTTTATCGGATGCCTTAGAAGATATTTTGCAGAGAAATGAAGCTAAGAAAGAGACCATGTATGAAAAAATTGAAGCAAAATTGTGAGGGGTACATCAGGCCCTTTAATCCATCCGCGCAGTATCCACTATGCCCCCTCCATCAGAAGAAACAAAGTTGAGAGATGAGCCTACCCAACTCCACACACTAGACGATGTGACTGAAGCCCACCTTCGTCATGCATAGGAAGAAATAGAACAAGCCACAGTGGCCCTGAATCAAGCACAAGAGGAAGTAACAGAGAAACGCAAGGTTGTGCAGCAAGAGAAGGCTTCCCTCCAAGCAAATTTTGAAGAGGAAAAGGCGCAGATCTAGCATGAGAAAGAAAAATTGCTCGTGTAGTAGGTTGGAGTAAAAGAATCAATCAACAGAGAACTTTGCTCTGTGACAGGATTAGAGAAAAAGGAGGAAGACCGAGTGGAGCATCAAGTAGCACAGCTTGCTGAAGCCATCTAGCAATTTCAACAGAGAATATCATATCTAGAGCTACAAACAGTACCAAGTACTTCGCAAGACATGTGAGACCAAAGAAAATCCACTGCCTAGAGCACAGTTGACAAGATCATATCATTAGCTTTGTAATGTCAACAACTTAGCAGTAGAAGTGTGCAGACTTATGAGCGACTTACTGAGGACCCTGAATTGAAGACACTGGAGTCACAACTCTAGGAAGCAAAGAAGAAAGAAACAATGGTATAGGCATAGTTGAAGCTCTTGTTAGCAGTTGAAAGAATGAAAATATCCCAGGAATAGCACACTGCTCAACAACAGGTCCATACCATACAGAGAAAAGTCATGGAAGTGACTCAGAGGCTCCATCTAATCCAGGATGCATCTTGCCAATTGTTCGAAGAGATTGAAGGAAGAGGAGCAGAGCTAGAACAAGTAGTCACTTCATTTGAACGACGCTTAGAGGGACCTATGCATGAGGCATTTCTTAAAGAGTTAATCGAGCAGGAGGCCTTGGAGTAGCAGCAGGTCGAAGCAGCTCGAGCCAGGCTCAAGGATTTTGAAGCATAGATACCCAGATCAGAGTGACTCGGGATGAGTCATAGGTGAGTGTTGGGGGCCTGTTGGCCCTTGACCAAGTCTTTGAGATCCTTGGTAAAGTTTAACCTATTTTGAGACTTCGACAGGATGTCGAAGGCAGAGCGCAAGTTGAAGCAGATATTCGAGATCTCGACCACTTTTTAGGGATTTTTTGGTTTTGGGCTTATGTAACGGGTATGGGGATGTCGGCCCATGGGTTTACCCATGTTTAGGCCCTTTTGTAATGTATAAATAGAAATATAGGTGATGTAAGTAGGTGGTGCGATGCTAAGTGCAAGTGATAGTTGTACATGCTTTGTGCATACTGTGTGAGACTTGTAAGGCTAAGTGCAAGTGATTGTAAGAGATTGTGTAAAGGCTTTGTGTTGTAACCTAGCTCATGAAGGGAGGATATGGTGAAGTGTGCACATATATCTTGTCCTATGCGGAGTGGGACCTTGTGGCTCTGTGCATGTAGATGATTAACAAAAGATAATAAATAATATGAAGAGTTGGTGGACGTATCCCCAGGCTGGGGGTGAACCACGTATATCCCGTGTTGAGTTTGCTTTGTGCATTATGGTTGTTTTATGGTTCATATGATTAATTCTTAGTACAATGATGCATGTATAGATGAATATGATAGCTTAGTTCCTAATGATGTGAATGGGATGCTAGATATGATCTATGTTGATGTGCTTAGTGCTTGAATGTGGTGAATCTTGTTGAATACTGCGATGTGTTGTAATTTGGGTTTATATGCACTTTAGACAAAATAGATGACAATTGTTAAGTGCTTTGTTAGAGTCTTGTAATCACATATCTGTGTCCCAGCTATGGTTGTAGACACTGGAGTCCTGCAACCACCCCTGCCTCTACCTCGTGTGAGACTTCATCTGCTTCATAGGTGTTGCCGAAAGGGTCGGTAGTTAGGGTTTTGTTGGTGCGTTGTTGAAGCATTGAACCCTGGTTCTGCCCTTGTGCCAACATGGTGTTTCAATTGCAATATGCCTGACATGTAAAAGATGCATTGTCAATTAAAATATATATTTATATAACTTGGAAAGTA
>WSFP011500785.1:0-13885 GCA_009831015.1 Picea engelmannii | reverse complement strand
CTTAACTATAGTCATCAGCTTGTCATGTGTACCTTTGAATCTTATCAACTTGATTTAATCAAACCTGGAGCCTTGTCTTCAGGAATGAGTGCTTGCTTTTCTTCCAAGTCTCCTTCACTCAAGATGACGAGTGCTTTCTTCAATCTGTCTTCTGTACTGAGACAATATGCTATCTGGGTTGCATCATTCCTCTGAATGTGTTGGATCTTGAGATCCTTCTAGATCTATGGCAAGGGATCCCTTCTCCTGCAAACACTCTTTAGGGTTTAACCATTAAACATATGTGAGTACATACTTCTAATGGCATTTCCAGGTAGTGGCTCCATCTGGTAGTAGCGGTAATCATTACCAACTCTTAAGAAAACTTCAAGGGTGATTGCAACTGGTTCTGCCGCTGCAACTGCAACTGGTTTTGAGACTGCAACTGCAACTTAGGGTTTTATGAGGAAACCCTAACTTTTCAAACTTCAAATTTTGAAAATCTGATCCAAGGGATAGATGCGCTGAGCTGAGGCGAGTTAGCTGGTGCAGTCAAAATTTCGAAAATCCAACTTTTACCCCCTCAAACTTGCTCTGCGGATTTCTGGACTGGTGCTTCTGGTTTTCTGGTACTTCTGGTACTTCTAGTACTCTGGTTTTCTGGTTTTCTGGTACTTTGTGAAACTAGGGTTTCACTTTCTGAGAGATCCAGCCACTGAAAAGGTGCATTGATGATGCCAAATTGATCCTTAGGGGAGGGCGCAACTTTCTAGATAGTTTTAGGGCTGAATATATTCACTTTTGAAAAACCCTAATTTGCAGGTACTACAACAATGACGTTTTTCCTCTTGCGAAATATGCTTCCTTCAGCTTGGCTCTGATACCATGTTAATGTTTAAGCCATTATTATAGATGTTTGCATTTCATTAGATAACAATAGCATAATCTAAGATCACTGAGAAATACACAATCACAAGAGACACAACATTTATCCTGGGAAACCCTCTAGGGGAAGAAAACCCAACAAAACTTCCTTAATATAGATAGCCAATACAATGCCAAGAGATCTCTATGCTAAAACAGAAAGTCCTCTCCAAGATATGCGCCACTCTCTCTCTCCTTTGCCGGTAATAGATCAGAACTTGTCTCTCAAACTGAGCAAGTGAGTTGTGTTCAAATGAGGCATTAGCCTCCTTTATTTATGCAAGTTCTGGCACGTGTGAAGTGTCTCTTCACTGGCAGGGCCAACTTCTCAATCTGGGTGGGTAAACCCACCTTTATTATATTTCTGGGTCTCTTAATTAACTGATGGGGCTGACTTCTTATTTTGCCTATTACAATTGTCTTTTGACCAATCCGCAAAAGGGGCTTTGGTCCTATTACAATATCCGACATGATCAATCCACAATGGGGATTGATCCTATGAATAAAATATCAATAACAATAAGAATACTCTTTGCAGTTACATTATTTCAACAGTTGCATGGTAAGATGTGTTGTACCATCATTCAGCTAGGGGTAACCATTGAGCCCACTGATTTTTCCTCTCAGATGAAAAACACCTCAAATGTGTTTCCAAACACTTGTTGACAACTTCGGTTTGGCCATCCATCTATGGATGATAGGTGGTGTCGAGATGCAATTGGGTGCCCTATAGCTTGAACAATTCTTACTAAAAATTATTGGTGAAAGTGGGATCTCTATCGGAGACAATAGAACGAGGCATGCCATGAAGCTTGAAGATATTATCCATGAAGATTTGAGCCACTGTGGATGCAGTGAATGGGTGTTAAAGAGCACATAAATGAGCATATTTGGAAAGACGATTGACGACCACCATGATGATTGACAAATTCCCCGATTTAGGTAAGCCAACAATGAAATCCATAGAAATATCTCTCCAAATAGCAGGGGGGATCGGTAGCGGTTGGAGTGTGCCCGGAGCTTTGATTGTTTCTCCCTTGTTGCATTGACAAACCTCACAATCAACCATAAAGGTACAGACGTCATGTTTCATACCATCCCAGAAAAAGAACGTTTGACTCGTTCATAGGTTTTGGTAAACCCTAAATGCCCAACTGTGGGTGAAGCAAGAAGCTCAAAAAGCACCGTTGATTTAAGTTGTGATTGTTTTCTTGAATACAAACAACCTTTGTAGTGAAGCCCTTCATTTGCCAAGAGTACCCTGGAGAAGTTGGATAATTATGTTGCAATTGGTGGATCATGCTAGAAATTTTGGGGTCTTGCAGCCATTCCCAACAAACAGTCTGGAGCCAATCTGGTACAATGAAGGAGAGGGAGAAAAGGGACCCGTCTTCTTCATACTTCCTGGAAAGAGCGTCAACAACTAGATTGTCCTTTCCCTTCTTGTAAATGATCTCATAATCATAGCCAAATAACTTGGTCACCCATTTTTGTTGCTTTGAGGATGAAATTTGTTGTTCCAAAAAATACTTGAGACTCTGATTATTAGTTTTAATTTGGAAGCATTGTCCCAATAGATAAGGACACCATATATCCACAACATGCGAAATAGCTAACATTTCCTTTTCATAAATGGATTGGACCAAATGTCTCTATGAAAGTTGTTTTCTAGTGAAGGCCAAAGGCCTACCATCTTTCATGAGGATGGCCCCAATTCCTTTCCCGAAAGCATCACATTCCAGTATGAAAGTCTTTGTGAAGTTTGGAAGTGCTAGGACAGGGGTTGAGCACATAGCGTATTTCAAGGCTTAGAAGGAGTGATCAACATCGAGAGTCCAAATGAAAGCATTCTTTTAAAGGACAACAGTGAGAGGAGCTACAATTTTTCCATAATTCCAAACAAACTTCCGATAATAGCCCATTAAACCCAAAAAACCACGCAAGATATTAAGAGTTTCATGGCAAGGCCAATCCTGCATAGCTTCAATTTTCTTAGGATCCACTCATACACCATCCTTGCCGACAATATGACCCAGATACTCCACTTATGAGGCTCCAAAGGCACATTTAGATTGTTTGAGGAAAAGTTGGTGCTTAGAGAATAGATGGAGAACTTGATCCACATGGGCGAGATGAGATGTCCAAGTTTTACTATAGATGAGAATATCATCAAAGAAAACTAAGACAAAATGACGAAGAAAAGGACGGAAGACATGATTCATAAAACTTTGGAAAGTGGAGGGAGCATTACACATGCCAAAGGGCATTACCGAGACCTCATAGTGATCCTCACGAGTTCAAAATGCAGTCTTGGGAATGTATTCTTCTTTCATACGGATCTGATGGTAGCTAGAACGTAGGTCAATGTTAGGGTCCTAACTCGCACATAGGTAGAACAATATATTCAGATGTAATAAAGGTCAATATTAATAAGGCCTTTCAATAAAATAGAATAAGGCGGATGTAAGAAGACCTAATAGAAGCTTCCGCTTCTAGAAGGATCTTCCTCTAGATGCTTCTTTTTAGTATAAATAGGAGTCAAGGGTATGAGAACCCTAACTTGGATATTATTGTAATAGAGCTCTGCTCAACTGGAGGTTGCCCCCTCGAAGAGGCTTGTGAACATTGCTTTCAAATTCAAAGTGTTATTTATGTTATTATTCTCATATCATTTCAGTGTTATTGTGGTGAATGTTATGGTTATATTGTTGTTATTCTGCCATTACTAGCATTTTATCTCTATTCTGCATACATTTTATATCTGGTATATTACAAGTGGTATCAGAGCACTTTCCTTGGCAGAAAGTGTGGGTTAATTTTTTTTCATGGTAGAGACATATTCCGACGTCTTTAAGCCACAAAGATCTGTCGTTTCGCGCATAAACCCGCGGTTGAGGGATTCATACACGCAAGAAATACAAGTGGTACTTAAGCGCACATTTGTTGGCCACCCTTGTAACCCCTGTTGGTACCCCTTTGAGTGGTAGCGCATCAGACAACACCTGTGTACAGATCGACCTAGATTCTTGAAGCCCTATTTAGATAAACCGATCGGTCGCCTGACTGCTATAGTGTCACCGAGAACAACACTTGGAAAGATACTCTCTAGTACCTGGGTAGTCAGGTGGTACGATTAAGGGTACGGTCTATCCTCCTTAGTTTGTGCCCTGAGATATTGGGCCAAGTACTACTGTTGGACCCCGCACATATATCAGAGAGCTATAGCACAAGGCAAACCCTTGTTTGTAGAACCCTTGAATACCTAACCCTTGGGGACAAAAACATAAACAAATTAAAACAGACAAGATCTATTGCCGCGCAACTGTGTTCGGGTTGCCAAGTAAATACACATTTCTTTCTGGTTAAGCATTTGGGCATTTCCTCTCTGCAGTATTCTTCAGACCAGAGTATAACTTCGTAGGTGTACCAAATTTTTTTCACTCCGCAGTCTGGAAAATTTTTCACCATTATTTGAGACCTATTCCATTGGATTCATCTCTTCGCCCTTATCACATTCATCCATATCATTTTTTCGACAAATTTTTTTGACCCCGCCCGCCCCTTTTCAGTTCCCCCATCCTCATGGCCCATGCCCGTAGCCAAGACTTGGAAGCTCGCTTCAACACCTTGCAATCTGGTCTTATCAAGACCCAACAAGAAGTGAAATAACTCAGTGCCAATGTTGTCGCCATAAATACAACCATGCAGTCCTCAATGGAGGAAATCAAACAAGACCTCACCAACCAGCTTGAAACAGTCTTTTCGGCACTCTGCACCAAACTGCATATCCCTACAGATAACCCTTCCTCTTCCTCACCTCCACATACTGGAGGTGACCATTCATCTCATTCCCATAACTTTCAAAACCATCACTTTCAATGTGACCTATGCCTTCCGCAGGTGGATGTGACCAAATTTGATGGCTTGGACCCCACTAGTTGGGTACCCCAAATGGAACATTATTTCTCTTTATACGGCATTACAGATGACTTGGCCAAACTCCGGTATGGTGTTCTCCATCTAGATCAAGAATGTTGGCACTGGTGGCAATGGAGAAAAACTTCTCGTCAAGGGTATATTGCTTGGACACACTTTGTGGCAGAGCTTTATGAATGCTTTGACACTGACACCAACCATTTGGGCCATTTGACAAAGTTGAAACAATTAGGAACAGTGGAAGACTTTATAGCTGCCTTTGAGCGCCTAGCTTTTAGAACAGAGGGCATGTCTGATGCCTTTTTTCGATAGTGTTTTATCAGCGGCCTCAAGGATGAGATTCGGGCCCATGTCCTCACGGCTCAGCCTCAGAGTTGGGTGGAGGCTATTAAAAGAGCTAAATAAGCACAATAGGTTGTACCTTCTCAAAACCGAAAACCCTCCTTTATCCCTCGTCCTAAACCAATAAATCCCACTACTCCCTCTACTCCACTAAAGATCCAAAAATTGACCAGGGCTGAAATGGTTGAATGCCAATTGAAAGGCCTTTGTTATAACTGTGATGACAAATATTTCCCGGGCCACAAGTGTAGAGAAAAAAATATTTTTATGGCCATCTCCGAGGATATTTCACAAGAGGATGTAGAAACTCCCTTTGTGTCCGAGTCACCTGAATCCACTGACATAACCCCTCCCTTAGACCCTCCCAAAGTAGAACCGGTCATTTCCCTCAATGCTCTCAATGGCTTCTCCACTCCCCAAATCCTCAAGCTAATCGATTACATCAAGCATCGAAAGGTCATCATTCTGGTTGATAGTGGCAGCACCCATAATTTTATTCATCACCGCATTGCCCAAGAAACTCATTGCTACATCCATGCCGTCAATAATTTCCAAATCATGATCGCCAATGGTGGTTCCATGAAATGTGGAGGACGTTGTGAAAATGTGTGTCTCCAAATTGGTGATTGCCACCTGAAATCCCATGTGTTTGCTATCGACATGGGAGGTTGTGACATTGTATTGGGTGCATACTAGCTAAGGACTTTGGGTCCCATTCTCATGGATTTTAAAGACTTAACTATGCAATTCGACCAGGAGGGCCACCAATATAAATTCCAAGGCATCACCGTCGGTTCACCTGAGATCATTAGTTCCCATCACATGGAAAAGCTTCTAAAAAAAGGTCATTCTAGTGTTATCGCCCAACTCCATGCCATACAAGCAACAGAGACACCCTTGATCCCGCAAGACCTCCAAGCCATCCTTTCTAAACATCAATTGGTCTTTTCCACTCCCCAAGGACTCCCTCCTTCCCATGGTGTTCATGATCATTCCATTCCCCTGGTGCTCGAAAGCCTTCCTCCTAATATTCGTCCGTATCGTCACCCCTTTTCCCAAAAAAATGAAATTGAGAAAATGGTCCAGGAACTCTTTAATGCAGGCGTTATCCGCCCTAGTACAAGCCCCTACTCTTCTCTTGTGGTCATGGTCCCGAAGAAAGAAGGTTCTTGGTGAATGTGTCCTGACTTCCGTGCCCTCAACAAACTTACCATCAAAGTCAAATTCCCCATTCCTGTCATTGATGACCTCTTGGATGAATTGAGTGGTGCCCAATTCTTCACCAAACTTGATCTTCGTTTGGGCTACCACTAGATACGTATGAAAGAGGCAGACATTCCCAAGACTACCTTTAGAACTCTTTAGGGCCACTATGAGTTTTTGGTCATGCCCTTTGGCTTGTGTAATGCCCCCTCCACCTTCCAAAGCCTTATGAATCATGTCTTCCATCCTTTTCTCCGCCATTTTGTCTTAGTTTTCTTTGATGATATCCTCATCTATAGAAAAACCTGGACATACCATCTTGCTCATGTGGATAGAGTTCTCCATCTACTCTCTTAGCACCAACTTTTCCCGAAACAGTCTAAATGTGCTTTTAGCGCCTCAGAAGTAGAATACTTGGGTCATCTGGTTGGCAAAGATGGCGTCAGGGTGGATCCTAAAAAGATTGAAGCTATGCAAGACTGGCTTCACCCAAAGACTCTTAAGAGCTTGCATGGATTTCTAGGCTTAATAGGGTATTATCGCAAGTTTGCTCAAAATTATGGGAAGACTACAACACCTCTCACTGCTCTCCTAAAAAAGAACTCTTTCACTTGGACTCCAGCCGCTGCTCAAGCTTTTCAAACCTTGAAGATGGCCATGTGCACCACTCCAGTCCTTTCCCTTCCCGATTTCACAAAGACCTTTGTGTTGGAATGTGATGCCTCCGGGAAAGGAATTGGTGTTGTCCTTATGCAAGAGGGTCGACCTTTGGCCTTTATCAGTAAGCAACTATCTGAAAGAAATATGGTCAAATCCATCTATGAAAAGGAAATGTTGGCTATTATGCATGTCGTTGATCTGTGGCGCCCTTATCTATTGGGGCAACGTTTCCAAATTAAGACAGACCATCAAAGCCTCAAGTATTTTCTGGAACAACGCATTTCCTCCCCAGAAAAACAAAAATGGGTGACTAAACTCTTTGGATATGATTATGAGATCATTTACAAGAAAGGCAAAAACAATGTGGTTGCGGATGCACTTTCCCGGAAATATGAAGATGAAGGATCCATTTTTTCTCTTTCATTCATTGTACCAGATTGTCTCCAAGTCGTTCACCAGGAATGGCTACAAGATCCCAAAAGTTCGCAGTTGATCTAATAATTGCAGTCCAGTGCTCCAGCTTCCCTAGGGTACTCTTGGCTCCATGATGAACTTCGATACAAAGGCCGTTTGTATTTAAGCAAACAATCAAAGCTTAAATCCACGGTACTTTCTGAGCTACATGCTACACCCACAGCAGGGCACTCCGGGTTCACCAAAACCTATGACAGGGTCAAACGTTCCTTTTTCTGGGATGGTATGAAACAAGGCATTCACAATTTTGTAGCTGAATGTGATGTGTGTCAACACAGCAAGGGAGAAACAGTCAAAGATGTCAAAGATGTCCAATCACCCCGGTAAACATGCCAAACAATAGATCGGGTGAAGGCAAGAACAACCCATGTGCCCGAATCTCCAAGATCCCTCTCAAACCCTATGGATCTGAACCTCCTCTAAGGAATGGTGCGCCCCCCTAGATGCCTGAAACCCTAGATAAATTGACCTCTCTCCTAGAGACCTCCAACAACTCCACCAATCCACTAGAATGATAGATCGAGGCATGACAATGAAAACCCAAGTGCTCGACTAGGCAAAATACCTGCTAGATCCTTAGATCTAGATACCCTCCAAATAATGGTGCGCCCTCCTCTTGGGAAATCGTTCCACTCTCAATACAAATGAATCCTCCACTGAAATGTCTTCGGAAACAACCAAGAATAATGCTAAGACACCTGCAAGGAATACCCAATACCTGGAATTCCCACAATCTCCTCTCCTTAGCTAGATCGAACCTTCTCTCAATGGATGGTGCACCCCCCTTGCTGGAAACCCCCAATGGTGCACCCTCCTCCTCTTCCTGTGCCTATGGTTGGTGTAGAACCCTCCTGCATTGAATAGATCAGAGCTAGAATGGTTTGGGAGAGTATTGCACCTCTGAGACCAAGCTTGGGACAAGCTAGGTGGAATCTTTCACCATTGAATCGTCCTCTAAGGTTTGTTAAGTCAAAACCCTCAAAACCCCCAATGTTGGGCTCACTAGCTAGAAGCCAGATATCAAAAGATGAACATACATGAATGAATCAATAGAGGCCCTTGCCTTCCCTTTATACTTCCTGCTCACCTTCTCCCTCTAAAGTGACTTTCATTTTATTAATATTTAATTAATTAATTAAATCACTTTAATTAATTAATTAACCTTTTTTACCTCTGAAAAACGCCTTATCTCTTCTTGTGGCTTCCCTGGACACTGAAAGTCACTTCTAGCCATCCCATCCTGTAGTGTTGCTCCTCCCGATTGCAATGAGCTATTACACTGAGAGGTTCCTCCAAGTAATGTGCCCAAAATGGCCTCTTTAGTGAATTTAATTGACTTATAGCTCAAAATACTCAAAATCATGGAAATCATCGGAATGCAACGAAACCAAAGCCAACCTGTGTGGAATGGATCGTAATGATGAAATGGGGTGGACGATGCAAGCCGGATCCCAAAATGCCTCACATTAACCCTTGTACTCTCTATAACACCCATCTGGCTACTCTGGACATCGTAAGCCTCTGCAATGTAATGATGTCCCAAAGTGGGGACATTACAGGATAATTTGATGTTAGATTCTATATTCCTAAGAACGGTAAGTGTCCAATGGTTGGCATAGAAAGATACCTTGATCTCCCATTGAAGAGAATCCCAAAGAGTCAGAATTACTCGAGATGCTCCAAATGAACTTTTAGCTATTCCTTTGCCATTGTGCATGGTTCTTTTGGCACTTACCATGACCACTGAATCCTCCATTTTTGTCTCCTGGAGGAGAATTACAGAGGGATTTTCTATTTTTATTAGGTCTTTTAGGGCTTCGAACTTTGAGTTACTGCCAAACCCTCTACAATTCTAGAAGAGGAATTTCATTGACGAGAGTGAGAAGAGGCCCGCCCACTAGGGATGGGGAAATCTAGTCCGTTTGCATTCTCTTTTTTCCCCATATTGCTCATTGAAATGTCAATGTAATGTTGTTTACCTTGTGCTTTCTCTTTGATTGTTGTTTCTTCTCAAACATCCTTTTGTGATCTTCTTCCCGATCTACAAATTTTTGCTTGTATGATCTCTCCTTCCTCCACAACTTGCCACAAGGATCCTTTAGGGAGGTTTTGGTTCAATAACATTGGGCGATCTATTTCTTGGGTGACTTCCTGGTGCACCTCCTGAAAGTTTTCCTCATCCACTGAGTCCTCTCCTTCTTGACTTTCCAATTGGGATAAGATTGACAAATGATGGGCATTTGTATCAACATGGTTTTGAGCTAATTCCCCATTCCTTGCTCTGCCCATGGATGATTATCCTAGGATCTCATATTGATTTGACACGAAGATCATATTTTTAGGTTGCTTTGTTGACTATTTCCTCCTTCCCTCGCTAGAAGTTGATTCCTTGTTTCCTTTGGTATGTGCTTATGTTGGATTTTAAGTGGGTTTTGCAGATCCATCTTTTTTCCCGATGCTTCTCCATGTGTTGGCTTTTTCCCTCACTCACTGCCATCCATCTTCTACTACATCTCCCACATTTTCCTGGACTGACATTTTTTTGGGGCATCTGCGAGCAAAATGCCCATACTCATGGCATACCTTGCATTTAAAAGGTAGTTGCTCATAATCCAACTTTTGAATGTGAGTCCAATAATCCAAGGTAAGCTTAATTGCTTCAGGAATCCCCTTTTCTAAATCAACCTTGACACAGATCCGAGCGGAAGAAAACATGGATGATTTGGGTTTAGATATATCAATGTATTTGCCAAGGGAATCTCCTATACTCTTCATAACTTCATCTCCCCAACAATGAAACGACAAATGGGGGAGACGAACCCACACAGGGACTATTGTTGGGATATCGCTTTTCAGGGTCAAAGTTTGGTGTCCACTGGTTTAAAGTATAAACCTCTAGAAGCAAAGCAATATGGACCACTTTGAAATATGAGATCTCGATCTTCTTTGAGCTCGAGATAAAAGATGTAGAAACCCTTACCACATAAAAACAAAGTCATTCTTCCTTGAATCAAAGGTTTCCAGTTCTGTGCAATCCAAAGCTCAATCTGTCGAGGAGAGGGCCAGAGACCAATGAACTGACCAATCAAACCCTTAGAAGTAAGGAAAGGGATTTTCTTTATCTACACTTTGGGGATCGCCACTTCAAGAATTTGATCTAGCTTCTTGATGAACTGTGAATGCACGGGTTGAGCATAAGGGTTGCCCAAAGAACCCATGAGTTGCTTAAACACAACTATTTTGGCTTCATACTCCAGGGTGGATCTGGATCATTCCCCACCATCATGATACACACAGAAGAATCGAGAATAGTGATCTAGGGTTTCCGTAGAGCTTAGGGAGTGGGTGGTTTAATATTTGTATCAACCATCCATAGGTTATAACTTGTAACATTGTCATCAAAAAATCAACCATAACATCAACCTTCAAGTTTCAACATACAACATTTATCACCAACAATTTGTCGTATATAATATCGACCACAAAAAATGAAACAGAGAATCATATTCATGACCAAAGAGTTGTAATATGCAATCAATAGTTCAATGTTCAAACTTAAACTATCATATAATGTTTACAAAATAGGCCATAATAGAGACAAAGGACTCTAAGTTCTAAAAACCATTCAACATAAAAAGACAAATAACGATAGTGTCTACTGAGCTTTCCTCTTGCCATGAGGAAATTCTAATTTATTTTCCCACGATCAAGGAGCAATAGGAACAACACCATGAACTACATGGATCCAAGGCAATGCCAAAGTTTGTGAAGTTAAAACTGCGACATCTGGAAACCTACTAGTGCCAACAATGGCAGTATATGGGGGTGGCATCTTTGTTGCAAGATCACTATCACGAGTCCCATTAACAAAAACTTTAGCCTCCAAGCACTCTAAAGCTATGGTTCCATCCTCCAAATTAGCCTCCTTTGGGTTGTTGTTCCAAGCCATATATGTTCTATCATTCTTCATTGCTTCACAATAATGGGATAACAACCTCAAGTTGTAGTGTGCATAAACTAAACTTTCTGCTTGATCTATATTTAGGTTGTTTCTCTTCATGCCATGGATGAAAAGTTGTAGGTGCTCCAACATCTCTCTGCATAAGATGTGTTCACAACCCGTGAAAGCACTCTCACTACCAATTTATGCAAATATGTGGTAGATGCACCATACATGTTCCACCATTCGATAGGGTTCAACCTATCTTGATCTTTAGCTGCATGCAAATTAGTAAAGACTCCATTTTCATTGATGTACTTGCTCAACTCACTTCATACTTGAGCATGCTCCTCATCATTAGGGATCAACATGTCCAATGCAAGCATGTACCCACTATGTGCCTTTGGATCTTTACGTGGCTTTCTCTTAACTCCATTCCCATGTGCTAGTTTGGCCAACCAAGAAGGGAAATAATATTTGGGTGGAAGGACATATGCTAAGGAATAGAGTGGAACATTGAGAGTATCCTACCTTTTAACCACATGTTTATGTATATGATGAATACAAGATCGTATCTCTTTGCTCAACAATATCTTTGATCTGGCCTATCTTGTCATTCATCTACTCATACACCTCCCAATCATTGTTTGATTTGTATTTGCAAACCAAATCATATTATAAATGGGCTTGGTGAATTACATAGCATACCCAAGCTGTGACCAAAACTAACCATCAAGAATGGTGTCCTCCATCTCCTGGAATTCATGTCTATCAGATGTTGATGTAGACATGTCTTTCAAACCCTACCTTGAATCACATGAGACCATACGAGCCGATGCCTCTCTTACCTTCAAAAGATGCCTAAAGGTGAGGTGATAACTAACAAAATATAGTCTTTGCATTCTTAAGTAGCTCCAACTTAGAGTGATTGTGCAAAATGTAGTGGGCATGACTATGATTGGTAATAAATTTTATCATGCTCTTCCCTTTCTTGTATAATGCACCAATTCATTGATAATCATGCTCCTTCAACTTAATAATATCAGGCACCAAGAGGTTCGATGTGTGCACAAAACGCCCATACCAAAATATGTTAGGATACATATCCTTAACGACTGCTCCTACTGCCTTACAATCAATAGCATTATTAGTAATGATTTGGATGATATTGTGCGATCCAATCCCTTGAATGGTTTTAATTAAGGTCTCTTCGATATTAATACCTATATTGTAATGATCAAAGTAGTCATGGGCATGAAAGGATGACCACGCCACTAGCAGACACACCAAGAACATTTATCAATGGTTTGCCTTTAGCATTTGTGCATCCATCATATATAAAGGATGCCCCATATTCAGTCCAATCATTTGTAAGCACTATGGATTTTGGCTCTTTCGCTATTGAGTCCCATGGTTTTGGCTTTTCAAACCCAGGGCTCCTGTATCCTTTGGGGGAATTATTGATGGTATGTTCTGGTTCATGCCAATATGGTGAGTGAATAACGTTGAATGGTATGTCACATGCATGGGGAACCCTAAATACTTTTGCATCCACATCATTTGTACAACCTTGGTTAAGGAAATTTGCTATTGTTATATGCCCTAAATGCATGGGTGAGGATCTAGTAGCATGGGAGGATGGGGATTGACCAATAAACATTCTATATAAGGTCTTGCATTCAACCTTTGATTTTTGGATTTGTTTTATGCTTCTTCTTCTTCCCTCATGTATTTTTTTCTATCTTTCAATGGCATTTTATCATGGGCTTTGACTCCTATTGCCTTATTCTTCTTTTTGTCACTTGGAATAATCCCATAGAGATGCTTCCTCGCATGGGTATATGGACCTATGTAAGTTGTGTTACAATGGGGGCATAGAATTTTAGTGGTTCCACCCCCTTTCCCTGCCTCGTGCCTTATCATGTACTTCCACAAGGGTGTTGAACTCTCTTTGGATCTATTTCCATCATCATTGTCAACTTCATCATCCCCTTCGTCCCCTTTTATCTCTTCCTCCTCTCCATGGTATGGGCCACCACTGTACTCTACTTTTTCCTCCTCCTCATTGGTATTTTAGTTTCCCAACAACATTATCATCATAAAAACTAGAAGCATAATGATAAAACACATACCCATCATGGTTCTTGAAAGTCGAGAACAACCCCCTACCTACAATATAATAAGGGAGTAGAAGGAATAAGAAAGAGTATGAGAAGAGAAAATTTGGAAATATGCAAGTTTCAATCCATGGAAAAAAATAAGCAAGAATGGGCTTAGAGCCTACCTCCTCAACTCTCCAATGCATGTTGAATGTAATTATGGTAGCTTTCAATCTCCCTTTCAAGCTCTCACAATTCTAGATGAGTGAAATGAGTGATAAAATGGAGTGAAAGAGTGTTTTAATCCATCAATAAACTCCAAGCATAC
>WSFP011500782.1:0-13885 GCA_009831015.1 Picea engelmannii | reverse complement strand
ATGCTCCTTCAACTTCCTTGATTCATAACATATAACAAACCCATTTTGACTGAGGACTCCACCAAGTCCCTCTTTACATGCATCTATGCATAAAATGAAGTCTTCATTTGGGTGTGCAATCCTTAGTATTGGAGCACTTGTTAATAATTGTTTCAAGTGTTGGAAACTCTTTTCACAATCCAATGTCCACTGAAACTTCACACCCTTTATTTGCAAGGAAATGATTGGGTGTGCAATCTTTGAAAATCCTTCAATAAATCTCCTATAGTAGCCTTCAAGGCCCATGAATGATCTGACCTCTGTCACATTCTTTGGCACTGACCATTCTCTAATGGATTATATCTTCTTAGATCCATTGCTATCCCATCCTTTGAAATGATATGCCCCAAATAGTGAATTTGCTTCTGATAAAATGAGCACTTTCTCAATTTGGCATACAACTGATGCTCCCTTAATACTTGCAACACCATCCTCAAATGATGTTCATGCTCTTATTCTAACTTGGAATATATAAGAATGTCATCCAAAAAGACAATGACAAACTTGTCTAAATATTCTCTGAAAACACCATTCATTAAGCACATGAAAATAGTTGGTTCATTTGACAACCCAAATGGCACCACTGTGAACTCATAATGACCATACCTTGTCCTAGAGGCGGTCTTGCTGATATATTCGTCTTTAATTCTTACCTGATGGTATCTTGACCTGAGATCTATCTTTCAAAATATCTTTGCATTCTTCAATTGATCAAAAAGATCATCAATCATTGACAGAGGATACTTGTTCTTAACAGTCACTTTTTTCAACTATCTAAAATCAATGCACAATATTAATGTTCCATATTTATTATTTACAAACAAGAATGGGGCACCCCAAGGTGACACACTCGGGTGTATATATCCCTTCTTCAGAAGCTCTTCAAGTTGCATTTGCAACTCCTTTAGCTCTGGTGTACTCATTCTGTAAGGAGTCTTTGACACTGGAGTTGCTCCAGGCATTAAATTTATAGAGAAATCAATATCTCTCTTTGGGGGTAGTCCTGGTACCTCCCTGAACACATGTTAAAACTCTTTTAGGACTTCATAATCTTCCAAATTTGGCACCTTATATTTAGGTGTCTCATCCATGTGAACTACAAATAATTGACACCCTTTCCTATAACATTTCTTTAGCTGCAATGCTGAAATTTCTCTGATGGTTACTACCATGGGAATCCCCTGGACTTTACTTAGTCTCCCTTCCTCATTCAAGCAAGTAAATGCCTTGTTATAACAGTCTAGGATGGCATGATGTTGGTCCAACCAATCCATCCCAATTAGACATTCATAAGAACCTAAAGGCAAGATGTTCAAATATGCCCTGGTGTTCAATCCATTCATGTCCATAAGACATTACTTAACCATCTCATTAACCTTTCTTTTGGCTCTTGTAGCCAGTTGCACCAACCAAGATTTTCCATGCTTGCTTCTTGGAAAATGCAAACTTTCCACCATATTAGGATCTATATAACTATGACTAGCTCCTGAATCAATTAAAATAACAATGGTTTGGTTGTTGATCATACCTTCCACTTCAATCATATGAGACTGATACTTTGTTTTTTTGTTGTCCAGGGCTACATAGATCTTTGGTACATAATTTCCCATATCCTCCATTGTTTTAGCTTGTTGTACATTGTGAACAGTTCTCACTTTTTCACCTCTGTGAGGACAATATCTGTACATATGATCTCCTTTACAACCCCAACATTGAATAGGTGGTTGTCTGGGCCTTTGACCCCCTGTCTCAATCGTTTTGGGCTCTCTATAAGTTGGTTGTCCCTGTGGATTATTTTTTAAGAATGGTGGTTTAGATCCTTTCTTCCTCTGATTCACCTTGAATTTATTTTTGTCTTCCCAAGATTTTTGGAAAGTTGGCCTTGTTTTTTGTTGATCATAAAGGCACTTAGCTCACCTTATGGTCTCCTCCAATGTCTTATGATCATCATATTGTATTTTGTCACTGATGAAGGATGGAAATCCACTTAAATACCTTTGAATTTTAATTGTCTCATCCTTGATGAAAGAGACATACTTCAGAAATTCTAAAAACCTTCTCACATATTCATCTATTGTCATACTCCCAAGCTTGAGTTCAAAGAAATATTTCAGTTTCTTGTCATAATATCTTTTAGTCAAGTATTTCTTCTCAAAATACTTCTTGAATTCCCTCCAGGTAACAAGTTTCTCTTTAATGTGTTACACCTGCACAAGATGATCCCACCACATGGATGTTTTTCCCTTGAGTTGATAGATGGAAATTCTACCTTCTGTATGAGAAGAATAATTATGCAATTGAAAATACTTTATCATGCCCAGCAACCATGTTTATGCATCTTCATCCTTCTTGTGCTTGCCATCAAATGTAGGAGGTTTGATTTTGTTCATTTCTCCTCGCAATTCATCCACCCCAGACCTCTTATTCCTTCTGACAGGGGATGGACTTGAGCTATTGTGTGCCCTCTTATTGGAATTCCTCGAGGAGTGATGGTAATGTTTTCTAACACTTCTAGTTTTTCTTTTCTCATCAGAAGGCCTATGACTTCCTGATTTGCTTGAGCCACTCTCCTTATCCAATTTATTTTCTATTATGTTTAAGCTCTCCAATAACTTCATGTTGAAGTCATCTTGATTCTCCTCGGCTCTCATAATCCTTTCATTATCATATTTATGGATTTTGACATCCTTCTGCAAATTTTTAATGGTCTATGCCATATTCATGTTTTCATTCCTTTCATCTCCATGTCCATTGGAGTTTGTTCCTTCAATGCCCAAATGGACATTCATCCCTCTAATATCATCCTCCTGACTGTAATTCCCCTATGTCTCTTCCATTCCCTTGGAATTTGTTCTGATCTTGATCTTATCTATTTGTTGTTAACTCTACAAAATGTGCAGCCAACAAAACTTTGTCAAGCTAATTGTTTCAACAATTTCATGAAAATATGAACCATTATGGTTAAATAATATATATCAGAATTATTTCTTCTGATTTCCTAGAAATTAAGTGCCTAGATCAATTTTCTGGGTGGATACTTAGATTTCACTATCCAAGACCTTTCCAACGCCTGCTCCTTTGCTCAATTATGAGTCTTGAGCATAAAGTTATGGCTATTTGAAATTTTTCCATTAATTTTTCTGTTCATTTTTCAACTTGGCGTAACTCTGCGCTATAATTAAGCAATTCTGCACCTACTCCATTCAAGTTTGCATATAGCTCAATTGGGTTTCTTCGTATACATCTTATGGACACTCTGTCCAAATTTCACCTCTTTTTGGGTTCTGGGATTCTAGTTACAACCTGCTGAAGTTCTAGGCCAAAATACCATATTGTAACTTATATGCTACAGGTACCTTCTTTGCCATAATAAACACTTTTAACATGCCCAGAATTTTAATTCAGATCTTAAAATGTCTTCTATGGTTCAATATCTTTCCATTGACTTCTATTGTACCTCAATCTAATCCCGGAGCAGAAAGTTATGGCTCTTTGAAGTTAGATGGGTCTTAAAATTTACCCTCCATTGTTTGTGTTGTCATACACAGCCTTGGTGATGGTATAAGGTCCATAACGGAGTGAACAAATCTTCTAATGGGGTCCTCTGAGACATTATTTCTGCAACTACAACCAAACTTTATCTCCCACCTGAAACTTGTGTGCCACCTGGTGTTGATCATGGCACTGTGTGTACTTAGAAATAGACTTCTGCAAAATATCTTGAACTTGTTGGCAGATGTGATGGATTTGTTCAATGAACCAGGTGGTTTTGTTAGCTTCGGTTTGTGCATGGGATGATTATTCTTGTGTGGATGCAAGGGGTAGTGCAACATCCATGGGACCTACTAGTTGAAATCCCAACCTCACCTGAAAGGGGTTGTGGTCGGTTGAGCTATGTATGGCTTTGTTGTAACTATGTTGAAAATAGGGAAGACTCTCATCCCATGTGCGCGGATGCTTGGAATTGTAAATGAGAAAAATATGCACGATAATCATGTTGATGACCTCGATTTGGCCATCTATTTAGGGGTGGAAGGTCGTGGATTTGGTGTGCTTAGTGTCGAGCCGTGACCAAAGGTTTGACCAAAATGTGTTGAGGAACTGACTATCCCAATCAAAGATGATCGTTTCTCATATTGCAAAATATACCCACACTCGGTCGACGAAGAGCTTGGCAGTGGCCTCAGTTGTGATGCTCTTCTTCCAGGCGACCAGAATCATCATCTTGGAAAATAGATCAACAACCACGAAAACACAATTATTTCCCTGCTTGATTGAAGGAAGGCTCGACATGTAGTCCATCAAGATGGATTCCTAGGGCTTGTTAGGAGTAGGAAGAATGGTATACATTATGTGTTTCTTAATGGCTAGTTTTGCAATGGCACAGGTAGTGCAAGACCTGATATACTTGTTGACATCCTATCGAGTTTTGGCCAATAGAAATGTTGTTGCAACACTGCCACTGTCTTCTCTATGTCGAATCATCTTGCCACCTGACTTTAGTGAGATTCCCAAATCATCTTTGCTTACTCACTTTATGGAATGCATAGATGGCCCAAATGGCACAGCAACCTACCATACAGATGAAAATCAATGACAATTGTGTTTGTGCCCAACATCTGGTAGGTAGTGGTGAAGTCAGGATCTTGCCCTTCGAATTGAGGCCATCAGGAGGTCTCATGTCGATAAGAGTGTAGCACTGTGGTTAGTGTGGAAACTAGGGGTCGACTGAGGCAATCAGTGACGTGGTTGGTGCTCCCTGCCTTATACTTGATTTTGAGATGGAACTGCTACAAGTATGTGGACCACTTCTGATGGTGGCCATTCTGCAATTTTCCCTGTATCTGCATGAACTACAGAGGCTTATGATCAATGTGGATGATTGTCTCCTTCCTGAGAATGTAATTCCTCCACTGGTGGTAGGATTATACAATGGAGTACATTTCTTTGTCATAAGTGGGGTACTTACAAACACTATCTGATAGTGTCTAACTATGATAGGCCATGGGATGTCCATGTTGAGTGAGAAATTCACCCATGAAATATTCTAAAGAATTTGTCTCAATATCAAATGGTTGTTGCAGGTCAGGTAATGAGAGCATCGAGGTTGAGCACAAGCATGGCTTCAATTCATCAAACACTTTCTGTTGCGATTGGCCCCACACAAATTTTTCCTTACCACTTTCATTGTTCACTTGGCTAAGGGCCCATGAAATGTGGGATAATTTCAACACAAACCTACGATAGAAATTGGCAAGGCCTAAGAAGCTCTGGAACTCAGTGAGTGTGGTCGGGGCTGGCCAGTCGTGGATGACCTGAATTTTTTTTGGATCGACATCCACCCCATTCTCATCAACAATGTAGCCTAGGTAATGGACCTTGTTCATGTCGAAGGATCATTTTTCCAAATTTTCATATAGCTTGTTATTATCGGACAAATCGATAAGTGCTAACAAAAACTAATCTCCCTACTTTCACCCCGAAACTAGAACAAAACAAGACAATATACTAAATGTTCCTTAGATTTCAGATATCAAATAAGAAGAGGATCCAAAACATACCTTTTAAATGTTGTAGACCTCACCTTGCCAATGTGATCCCAATTCCATCGTAAGGCTTATGGAGAAGTATCTGCAAAGAAACACAAGTCAATGAAGACAAAATAACAGAGTCTATTCAATATGAAACTATGTACGTGATCAAGGAATCATAAAATATGGACAAGTAACATTCATATAGGAAAGAAAATTATATCTCTATTAAAGAATGTGAAAGAAAGATACAGTTGGATGCCTTGATGTTGTCAGGTTCCTTGCTTCCCACACACTTCTACTCCACCGATTTTGAGACTATAGATTTGAAAGTCACTCACTATCTCAACTTGGAAAAGTGAAACTCAAAGCCAACATACAAGCTCTAAAAACTCCAAGCAACAAGATTCAAGAACTAGCCATTCCCAAAACTCCAAAATCCCCCTTTCCCCATGAGAAATCCCCTCCTTTTATAAGCTGAAAAGGATAGGGTGAGGAGGTTAGGATGATCCCAAGATATCATGGATGTGACTTAGATCCAAACCAATCAGAGGCCAACTCACCCTCGAAGCTTTTGTTCTAGAAGCATCGAGAAGATTCTCTTTTTCTCCATACAAATAATCGTCACACCCTTAACACTGAGAAAACTACGATGACATTGCAGGCCACTGTGGTGCAGCCTATGAAGATCCTATATCGTCACACACTTAACACTAAGCAAGGTCTGACAATCCCTTTTTATAAGTTTTTTACAAAGGAAAAGATAATTTCATTTCTCAGAGAAAGTGTGTCTTCATTTCTCTTCAAGGATTCGAGCCATTGATCCTTCTAAAGCCAAAGGATAGGTTTACATCATTAATGGTCATAGGGATGATGAAAATAATGTGTAATAGTAAGCCACCCAAAGTATTAAGTAAGAACATAGTTATAGCTAAAATACTTTGTCGAGTGTGTGTAGGGAACAAGGAACACGTCGATCGGAAACCTGCCAACAAACAAGGAGATACAGTACAATAATATATCATCACTGAGGTAGGCATTCCCATATTCAGAATGAAAATGACTCAAAGCATCAATGCCTACATGCAAAGATCCATGTCAAGTAAGATAGATCATGGCCACCAAACATACACTCTGGATCCATGCCATTATGACTCAAATCTGAACGTAGCCACCAAACATACATTGTGGATCTATGTGTTAAAGACTCAAATTTGAACATAGCCATGAGACATACACTGTGGATCTATGCAACAGTACAATCTAAATATACTCCAACACAACCTGAATCTGTCAAAAAAGATCTAAGGTCTTCATCTCCATCACTCTATAGTACGAAGCTAACCATGTGAATACATGTGTTGAATTCAAACATGGTAGAAACCACTTGATTATCGGTCATTAGTGAATATCGTTAACAGTGCGGTGGAAATCATCATTAAAGATAATAATTCTCAGGGTACACTAGTACAATTCAACGGGTGTGAATTAATGAGCTGAAGTCAAACACTCGGAAGAATCTCCCAATCAAGGGTCGATAATGAAAACTCATTGTCGAAAGCGAGGAAACATGCCATTGAGGCATACAAGTTCCTATGTACCAATTACTTTCTAAGTCTAATTCATGCATAATGAGTGGAAGTTGACAAGAAAAGACTCGTCATGGGAGGGCCTTAATGTATCCCCCATCAATGACATGAAACAGGTAACAAGATTTGAGGTATATCAAAGTAACAAGTGATTCAGGACTAACTCAGGGATGGTCGATGCAATAGAAGGCTTAAGGAATGCAGAAATGGTTAATGCAATAGAAGGCTTTCTGGGTTGAACTTCTCTTTGAACATATTGACGACACAACAACTCTCTTGGCAACACTAACTCAACAAAAGGATCACAAACCAGAGTGTAATCTTATAAAGGATTATGATCAAGAGACAAGCAGTTTTTCCAACCTAGACACAAAGCGAGTGAAAGGGTGTTATGTTCAAAAGCGACTCTTCCATAAAATACAAGTTTAGATACATTTCTTTCCCAAATTTTTCCCCCACCATTTCTGGACAGTACCTCTTTATTTTTACACAAGCTTGAGGAGGATAACATATGATTGAACTGTAAGCTCATCCTTCGGATGATTCATGTTGATGATTACAGCTATGTGAGACATTCTCCAACTTACAAACATGTGAGATGTGGATCATTCCAGCTATGTGAGTCTTTCTCTCGACTTACAAACCTGAGAGAAATCCCCTAAGAAGGGTACATGGTTCCTGCCTAAGACAGAGATAGAATGTAGAGATGACCTCCTCCATTTAGAGAGTTGAGAAGAACTCCAAATGATTATGCAGTGGTAAAGGAGATCTGTTGAGTTAGACATGCATGTGGTTGAGCACAAGGTGAACGTGTGAAATCCCAAAGTGTTGGGTGCATCGTCATGTGAACATAAATGAAGATGATGTATTAGCCTCCTCTAAGCAACATAGTTGATGAGAAGACTCCAGATGATTCTCCTATGTGATTCAGTGGGAAAGAAGATCTGTAGAGTGGACATGCATGTGGACAATCATAGGTGAATGTGTGAAGATCTGGTTCTTTTGTGTAATGCAGTGAACCAGAGATATGACATCCCTATGGATGTGCCCCTAGCGGATGAGAACTAGTGGGTGTATCAGATCCCTTGATTTATATTGTTCAAGAGTTAGACCTACCTGTAACCCTAATTGTTATGTAAAGGGTACAAGTCGGCCCCACCTTAACGTGATTAATAATAAATGTAAAAGATAATTAATCTGGTCAATATTAATTATAATATAATAATAATTATCATTATTATAGTGTGACTTAGAGAGGTCGGACTTGTTGAGCCAATAGACACTTTTGTTGATAGGACAAGTTTAATATAAGTAAAGGAAGATTCTCCATTGTGGAATCATATCATTCTTGTGAGTTTGGAAATTTCAGCAAGTACACTTTCCTGGGATAAGTGTGCACCTCTCTTGGGCGCTAGTCTTCTAGGGTTTGAGCACCCTCTTGTGTGCTAGGGTTTATCTTGGTGGTGAAGGTATTTATTTTGAAGAATATAGTAAAGGATTTGGCTGGGTTTTCTTCCATTGTTGAGAAGGGTTTCCCAGGATACTTCTTTTGTTCGTGTACATGGTGTTTCTTCTTGTGATCTTGGTTGCCGCAACATTACTATTTATGGTTAAGTGAAATTCTAAAAATGTAATGAACTTCATCCTTAACCTAGATTATGAAAAATCAACATGGTATCAGAGCTTAGGTCTTGAGAGAACCCATTGCACAAGCATCTACCAAGTCTTCTCTCACTCTTTCATAACAGTACATCCCTCCTATGATTTCCAAAAAAAATCATAAGGGCCTCCTCCAACACATCTCCAGAAGCTCTCAAAGTGAAATTTCGATCATTTTGAAATTTTGGCCCTAGGGTTTTTAGGGTTTCGCAGAAATTTCAGAATTAGGGTTTATGCAACTCATTGAAGGAGCTCTTCAGCTCACTAGTGTTCTCCTATCTTTCAAAGGCTTATTGTTGGCAGTCATAAGTCCAGAAAAACCTAAAAGTGCTAGCCTAGCCTAGCCGTTAGGTTTTTTGGCCCAAGTTGACAAGGGTTTGCGAAGAATCTAAAATTATGATGAATAGAACTATGATGGAAGATAAGCTTAATGGATCAAGTAACTTCAAGTTCCTGGAAGACAAGACTTCAGAGGAAGGATTATTATGGGTGATACAAAAATGTGACACTATGACTACCCTCTTCATGAATATGTCAAGAGAACATAGATCAGTCAGGTGCCATTGGAGAAATCATATCAGCACCCTCAGGTATGCACTTGTATATATATTATTTGTATCATTATTGTGAGGGTAATTGTAGGAGGATGGAACCTTTTGTTGAATTCATTGATCCAGAGGGATCTCAGTACATTCATAGGAACAACACACTAGAAGTGAAGACTCCGGGTTTGATGGTTGTAATTGTCATTCCTCTAATCTATATTTATAAAGTTTGCTACATTACAAGTAGATGTTGTAGTTGTGACAACATTCCTTAAATTGTTTTGATTCTAGAGATGTACTCATTATTCTCCTTTAAGAGATATTCTTGTTTTGGTTCTTCTTGTTTTTTTGTTCCAAACAGGGTAACAACAAAGGAAGATGTTTATCCTTCATAGGGAGTCACTTGACTCAAGGGGAGTCAAAACTATTTGATAAAGAGGAAGAATAGAACCATCATTGGGGAAACCAATGCAATAAAACATGATCAAAATCTTTCTATGATTCTATGGGAAAAAACATGCATGACACAGTATATGTTTAGAACAAGAATCTTCACCAAACTTTGAAAAACATAAACTCTTGAAGAAGCCTTCACTGGAGTGAAGCTTGAGATTGAACACTTCATGATATTTGGGTGCCCAATGTATTTTCATGTACCCAAAGAGAAGAAGTCCAATCTAGATCCTTTAGAAAGAAAGGATGCAGTGAATCTTCAAAGACATTCCAGATCGACATCCCTAGTCAAAGAAATATTGAGACAAGCAAAGATGTTTCCCTTGAAGAAGAGATAGCTTTTCAAAGATCCAGAGAAGCTTAGATGGAAATTAACAGTGAGACAATGCCTTCTCCCCCTTCAGTAGTTCAGAGGGAGGCAGACATTATTCTAGTTGATCAAGTTTCTCTAGTTGATATGTTCATAGATATTGCAGTAGGGAATAAAAGGGCTACCTAGACTCACTTTGCAAGAGGCAGAGAAGCATACAAGCCTCTCAAGACACATCCCGAGAAAGAAAAAGATATTTTCAAGGTATCCTTCAGTCATGATCCACTTCATCGATGTTGAGCCTCCTTGTCTTAGAGAAGCAACAGGAGAACAGGTATGGCAAGATGCCATAACATAAGAATACCAGTATATCTTAAAGAATGATGTATAAGATATTATTTAGGGACTAGAAAGGAAGTTTGTGGTAAGATCCAGTTGGATCTATAAGATCAAACATGCAGCTGATGGAAGTGTTGAGAAATACAAAACGAGATCTATAGCCAGAGATTTCTCACAAACAGAGGGAGTTGTCTATGTGAGACACTTGATTCAGTAAATCTGATACACTTCCATCTGTACTACCATCCATGAGTTGGAAACTATATCAGATAGATAGATTCTTGATGAGTTTGGATTTCAGCAAGAGTGTTGTTGATCCAAACCTATATCATTACAGTGTTGGTGATGAGAGCCTGATTTTGATGACTTATTAAAAAAGCCTTATTGTTGGGTACAAGTAATCATTGACTTCTAAATTCGAGATGACGAATCTGAGTATGATGCACTACTTCTTAGGACAAGAAGTATGACAGAGGACCAATAAGATTTTCCTAAGTCAAAGAAAATATACAGTAAAAATATTAAAGAAGTTTAGTATGACAGAATGAAAAATCCACCATGATGGATTTAAAGAAGAATATTGATGATGATTCAGATGAGACTAATCCATAGCTAATTGGATCATTGATGTATATGTTTAACACAAGACTTGATTCATGCCATGCAGTGAGTATGCCTAGTCATTTCATGAGTCAACCGAGACAGACTCACTAGACAACAACAAAACATGTATTGAGATATATATGAAGTACAGTTAGATATGGCCTGAGATATGCCTCCATTGTGAACTTGAGTTTGCATGCAGGATATGTCAATTCAAATTGAGCAGAAAGTATAGTGGACTGGAAGAACACATTCGGTTGATGTTCTACCATGAATTTTTCCATGGTTCACTAATACAGCAGGAAACAAAACTCTGTGGCCTTGAGTACCACAAAGGCATAGTATATAGCATCGAGTGTGCAAAGCTATGTGGCTTCACAAGCTTCTGACTGATTTACTAGACCATGAGATGGATCCTATGATGATAACCAAGAGTCATTTGTAAAGCTCCTTAAAACCCAGTGTTTCCTAATGGATCGAAACAAAATGAGATGAAATAATCTTATATCAGAGATATGATGCAGAGAAAAAGCGTACAAATACAATACCTTCCTACATATGATCATATTTCAGACATCTTCACCAAACTAAGTTGGTGAAGAATGCATTCATAGTTGAGATGGAGTATTGATGACTACAGCCAAGACAAAATTCAGAATACATCTATGTGAGACTTGGCATGAATAATAATGCCTCCCTAGCTGAGAAGGATTGTTGATGATTACAGCTATGTGAGACATTATCCATCTTACAAACCTGTGAGATGTGGATCATTGTAGCTATGTGAGTCTTTCTCTCAGCTTACAAACCTGAGAGAAAGCCCCTAAGAAGGGTATGTGGTTCTTGCCTGAGACAGACCTGGAATGTAGATATGACCTCCTCCATTCAAAGAGTTGAAAAGAACTCCATATGATTATCTGATGGGAAAGGCGATCTGTTGAGTTAGACGTGCATGTGGTTGAGCACAAGGTGAACATGTGAAATCCCAAAGTGTTGGGTGCATCGTCATGTGAACAGAAATGAAGATGATGTATTAGCCTCCTATGAGTAGCAGAGTTGATGAGAAGACTCCAGATGATTCTCTTGTGTGAGGCAGTGGGAAAGAAGATCTGTAGAGTGGACATGCCAATGGAAGAGCACAAGTGAACATGTGAAGATCTGGCTCTTTTGTGTAATGTGTTATCACCATAAAAAAATTTGGATAGGATCCAAGTCTCCAAAATTTAGCGAAGAGCCACATCGCTATGGAAGTGTGATATTTTGGAAGATAAGGTCTTATATGGTGGCATGTGGACAAATTTAGTGGAGGCACGAAAGGTAGGACTCAGCGGACTATCAATCTTGAAGCAGACTGGATCAACGACTAAGGCACATATTAGGTGGCGAAATAGCATGAAGTTTAATTATGTGAAGACGGACCGGGGAAAACTAATGTGGTTTCATTCATGGACGTGTGGCACCCTCAGAGGCACATTAGGGCGAAAATCGGTCTACCCAAAACCATTTTTTCCAACCCCCGATATCTAAAGTCGATGAGACTCGGTGGACCGTAGATCACCTGCTAATTTGCATTAATTTCTCCCAATGCATATTGTCCTTGTGTTATTTTTCCACTCAGATTTTCAAAAATTTTCACCAACTCCGTCAAGCCACCATCACCTAAATCCTTCACTCAAGTGATCATCCAAAATAGTCATGTCCTCCATGATTCAAAGATTTAGAAAATATCTCAAGCCTATACCTAGCCTTAATTCTTATCTAAATCCCTTAGTTTCATCACTTCATTCATTTTTACCCTTATTTTCATATTCCCGTTGAAAATAAAAAAATATTCATTTTATTAAGTACCCTCATCCTATCCACAAAGTCATGTGTTAAGCCTCATAAGCCCAAATTCCTTAGAAAATAGAAAAAGGGTTTATTATTAATAATATGAATATTTTTATATTAAAATATTTATATTAATACTTAATCCAATATTTAATTTATGGAATCATGTCAAATCATGGGCACGAATCTCAATTTATAATGTGGAAAAGTCAAAGTTTGGATGGAGGGCGCACATACATATCAGGGATTGAAGTGGCAAGGAGGTTAATTATGTGAAGGCGGGTCGGGGAAAACTATCGTGGTTTATTTGGTGGACACGTGTTTTTACATGGAGCACATCGGAGGTAAAAGCAGTTTGGATTAAACCACTCCAGCCCAAGCCTGATGTAATAAATGCACCATTTACCATATGTTTAATGTGTGGCATTTTTCCAGGAGTGCATTTCAACAACAAGTATGGAATTTCTAATAAATGAAATTCCTCCTCATGGTGAAAAGGTTTTACGGAGGTAAGATTTAAGTTTTACAAATGAAAGAAACTAATGTTTATTTCCATGCAAAAGATTTAAATGGGAAGATGCACGTGAATGAAGACTTGGATAATTATTTATCCGAAGATTTACAGAAGTAAAAGAAGAAGATAAAAGGTATTTTACCAAAGACGGTAAACTGGAAAAAAAAAAAAAAAACAGTAAATGTTTTTCCACAGTGAAACGGTAAATGGGAAAAACATTACACAATAAATGTTTTTCACAAGGAAATAGTAACAATAAATGTTTTTTACAATGAAATGGTGAATTGGGCCAAACAATAAATGGTTTTAAAGAACCACTGGCATGAATTAAATTATGGAAATTTAATTCTACAGGATAGAAAATATTTGGGAATTATTTTTATTTCAAATATATTATTCTCAAATGTTTAATGAGAATATGGATAAATGAATTAGATTTGAAAGAGTATAAGTGAAATTTCAAAGAGAACGTG
>WSFP011500781.1:0-13885 GCA_009831015.1 Picea engelmannii | reverse complement strand
GTCGAACCTTGCTATAATCTGGTTGAATAAGAAGAGAGCTGCAGTCTCTCCATCATCTTTAAACGTTGGCATAGCTTCGACCCACTTAGTGAAGTAGTCGACAACTACAATGATATAGCAGTGCCCCCTTGCTGACGGGGGGTTACATGTAGTGTAATCAATCCCCCACTTAGTGAAGGGACCAACCGTGATGACAGGAAACATAGGAGATGGATGTGCCCTCATCTTCCGAGAGAAGATTTGGCACGGATGGCACTTCTTGACCGACTCGATACAATCTTTAATAAGTGTGGGCCAGAAGTAACCTGCTCTTAAAATATTTTGGGTTGTTGCCAACCCAGATAAGTGACCACCACAAGATCCTGTATGACAATCGTTGAGCACTATGACGGCCTCCTCATGAGTGAGACATCAACGCAAAACACAATCCACACCTCTCCGATACAACGTATTATCGAGTATGAGATAATTCTTAGCCTGATGGCATATCCGTCGATGCTCGTCACGAGAAGCAGAGGTGGGGCACTTCAAGGTCTGGAGATAGATCAGTATATCTCTGTACCAGGGGTCTGAAGATTCAATAAAAAACATATCCCCCCAGATAGGCGATTCCTCAGGCACAACGTCACCTGAATCAACCGGAAGTTCCAAAATAAGTTCTGCAAAGACCAATGACTTCTTGGACTTGGCTGAAATGAAGTCTAAGACAAATTCTTGGAGGATGACCATCCATCTACTGATTTTTCCTCCGATAACTCATCATGTCAACATGTACTGGAATGGATTCACGACAGCAACGACGGTGGTCTTGCGAAACAGAACATAGTGACGGAACCGTTGAACAGCATGAACTGCTGCCAACGCAAGTTTTTCGAGATGGGAATAATTAAGTTCCGATCCTACAAGGCCTCGACTCAGGTAATAGATCACATATTCTGAAAAAAAATCATCTTCCTGAACTAAAACCATGCCTATGGTTGACTCTGCGGCAGCCAGATATAATAGGAAATCTTTGTTATAATTAGGTGGCCGTAGCAGAGGTGCGATTGTGAGGGCGTGTTTTAATGTGTCGAAAGAGCGTTGAGCGGCCTTGTCCCCTAAAAAAGGAACATCTTTCTTCAGTAAATGCATAAAGTCCTTGGTTATTTTGGCATAGTTGGTGATGAAGCGTCATAAGAAGTTCACCTTGCCTTGAAGACTTTGAAGTTGTAAGATTGTGCGTGGGGGGGGAACTTGATTATTGCCTCCACCTTAAGAGGATCAACCATGATCCCTATTGTTGAAATGATGAAACCTAACAAACGTCCTGACGTGATGCAAAAGCTACACTTGTTGGGATTCAAGCGAATCCTGAAGTAGCGACAACGTTCGAAGATTAGTCTGAGGTGTGTAGGATGATCCTTTCGCTTGCGAGAGCATGATGCTAAATCATCTAGATAGGCCTCGACTATATGTTTGAGGTCGTGAAACGCAAAAGACATGGCCCGCTGGAAAGTGGCTCCAGCATTCTTAAGGCCAAAAGGCATCGTACGATAGGCGAACGTACCCCATGGACAAATGAATGTCGTTTTGTGTTGGTCCTCGGGTTTGATTTGGATTTGATTATATCCCGAAAAACCATCCATGAACGAAAAGGCTTCACAACTGACGCATTCATCAATGATCTGGTCGATGAATGGGGTTGGAAAATTATCTTTTTGACATGCCTTGTTCAAATCACAGAAATCGGTACATACACGAATCATGTCTTTTTTTTTATTGACCGGCACAGGGTTTGAAACCCATTGAGTCAAATGGATAGGGTAAATGAACCCTGCCTTGAGCAATTTCTCAACCTCAATCTTGATGGCTGTTGCTTTCTTAGGATTGACTGGACGAAGTTTTTGTCGAACAGTCTTAGCATCAGGATACATTGTGATTTCATGTTCAATTATTTTCGGATCGATCCCTGGCATTTCCTCAGAAGACCAGGCAAAAACATCACAGAATTCTTTGAAAAGATCTGTGTAAATTTGAATCTCTTCGGGGGAGCAATCCGCTCCGACGAAGACATTCTCCACGACGCCAGGGTTTCAGGAGATGTTGATAGGTATAGTTGCAGCGATAGTCGCCATATTTCCCTCAACATAAATTTCCTATGTAGTTAAGAGATTAATGGGACATGGTTGATCTCCCGTCATAGTGATAGTGAATTCTCCTGCCTCGATTCGGCTTAAATCTGGGAGGAAATATGATCTGTGATGAACATCCTCCCAAGGTTTTTTTGGACTAGTCATTGCTTCGATCACTGCTTCGTCATAAGGCAAGACTAAGTCTAACGAATCGGTGTTGGCGAGAGAACCCTGAGCCCAGATAGGCTCTAGAAGCGGATCCAGTTCTTGTGCACGATTCGGATCAGGGTTAGCTGAAGCTTGTTGGACCAAAGAGTGCGCTACTTCAACGAACGACAAGGGCATGGACATGCCGGAGTGCCCTGTCTCATTCATCGTGGCTGATGGGGAAGGAAGAATCCATGGATCCTCAAAGTAAGTCGTGCAGAATGACGAAACTTGAAAAATATCAGCCTTGTGGTGATTAGATATAAACTTGACATCGTCATGAAGAGGTGGGTAATCGAAGGTACCCATCAAGGATGGGCACAAACCAACTCCTACGTTAACAACACTGGCTTGAGGATTATCAATCATGGGAACCGTGGATGCCCCCAAAGCTGGGTCAAGTCTAGAGAAGGACAATTGATCGATGGTCACTATCCGACCCTCATGTGGAAACAATAAGACTCAGAAAACTGTAGCAACCACAGCTTGCATAGCATAAGTCCAACTCCGACCTAACAAGAGATTATAGTCGAGGGGGGAATTGACTACCTCTACTTCAACGCACACGGTCTTTCCTCCTAACTACACAGGGAAAGAAGGAATGATGCCATGTGGTCGGAAAGAATGACCGTCGAACGCAGTGAGGAGAGTAGGTGATGGAGACAAAGCGAGCTGACCAATGGCCTTCCAACATGCTAATGACATAACACAAGTCGAAGCACCCTCGTCAACCACCGTGCAGAAGATATTCCGTGTAAAAGTTTTCATGGGATGAGCCACTACTATCTGAAACGCGACGTGGTAAGGCAGACGAGGTTTTAATTCAGTCGTATCTAACATGATGGTACCCGGGTTACAAATATCAGTAGAGCCTAAAGAAGTTAACAAGGCTTTTCTCTGAGCAGGGCAGCTTTGGAGGACCTTCAAAGTGGACATCACACAAGGGGTTTGTGATAAATATTCCACCATAGAGTAATTCTGGGTGGCCCTTGCGTTTGGGTTGTGAGAATATTTCTTAAATGCATCCTTTGGAATGTGTGTCATTGTTTCACCCAACGTCTTCTCGATCTGTAGAGGAAGAGATGGGATCTCAGCTTCTTTACCCTTCTCAGAGGCGCTTGGTTTACTATAGTCGTGCGCTCTAGTTATTATGAAAGCATCACCCCTAACCATATATACGTTCGCGGATGAGGAATTGTTTGGAGGAGGGAAGGTTTCTTGGCTACCCCCTTCGGCACTTGTAGAGGCTTGAGTTAAATTTTGCCCATGCTGAAAGGGATTAGTCAACATGGCTTGTTGTTGCTGTGTGACAAACTTTTGGGCCTCTGCAAGTCGAGGACAAAGATGGGTCGGGTGGTCTTCCGCACACAAGTTGCACGGATACCTCGCCTTCCATTTTTCTGTGGTTCCCTCAATCGTGGTATCAGTGGGTTTTTTCTCCCCCTTACCCTTCTTTCATTATTTTTTCTTCCCTTCGAGCTGCTACGTGGCCTTTGGGTTAGTTGTCTGCATGGAGTGTACTTCCGACATTTGGGTAGGAGGAGCAGCCAAAGCAGTAGTCTGGCTGGCCGCTGAGTGTTGTATAGATAATTGTTTCAATTGCTTTGTCAATTGCTCAGCGGGCTTGGTTTGTGCCGAGCCAACAATACCATCGGCATGTGGTCCAACTCTCTGTCTAGTTTTATCCAGTATCGATCGTGGTGCATCCGGAAAGATGTTGTACAATAAACTAGACTGAGAATAGATAAGCTCAAATAGTTGAGCCCTCATGATGGCATCTTCTTCAGAGAAAAATCCTAAAGTCGCGACGTCTTTGGATAATTATGGGACTAAATACTTAAGGAACCACTCAAGAAGGAATGCTGGTGGGACTGGTACTTTGATTAAACTCTTTCGGCATCTCCACTCTCGGATATGATCAGAGATATGTTCTGTTGTCATCTGTTCGAAATTGGCAAGAAGCTCTGTGCCAGCGTCGTATCTCACAGGTAACTGGAAATGGTTAAGGAAGGCCATCGCCAGTTCGCCAAAAGAAGAGTATCTTGAGCGATCAAGCTCTATGTACCATTTCGCGGTACTCCTGATAAGAGTGCGTTGAAACAATCGCAACTGGACGGAGTCATATTTCAATGAGTTAGATGAACACCAAAGATGGAAGGTACTCATGTGATCACCTGGATCTTCATCAGGCTTGGCCTCGAAATTTGGAATGTCTGAAGGAAACTTTGTTGGCATAGGAGGCCAACATGGATCGTGACAAATAAGATCATTTAACAACCTTATCAAATCTGGAAAGTGTAATGTCGCCAAGAATGGTAGTTTGGGTTGCTTCTGATAGCCTGGGAAAAAGGGTCCTGGAGTTTGATTGGCACCAGGTTGCCAGGAAAAGTTTGGCTGCTGGCCTGGATTCTGGTAGAAACCATGGCCCTGACCAGCGTAAGGATTTTGCATCTGTGGAGACATTATTGGATGATTCCCCATAAAGGACATAGGATGTTGGGCATTAATCGTGTTTGACGGACTTTGGGAAGGATTACCCCATGTTGGTCCTGCTGGGATAGGCATAGAAGTCTGTTCGGGGTTCCATTGACTGTGGAAAGAATTACCCCAAAACGACATTCAAGAGGAGGGAATGGATCCTTGTCCTGAGTTCCAAGGTCCTGGTATATGTGCCCCGGCCGCAGGAATATTACCCTGCGCCGGAGTAGACTATCCAAAGATGGGAGTGCCCCCATATGGGAAAGCAGTGGATGTGAAAGTGTTGTTACCAAATGTCCCGTTCCAAACAAATGGTGACGAACCTACCAGCATAGTGTGCACAGGTGTTCCTTGACTCCTAACTCCAAATGAACTCATGTGTGCAGGCTACCCGATGGATTGCTAATGCAGACCACCAAGCGAAGGGGATGAAGGAGAGATATGACTTCTAGCGTAAGGAAAAGTGTTGAAAGGGACATGAATTCCCCCAAGCTGACCTTGCGGAGGAGCGTTAGAGCTCCCTGCCCCCAGACCCAAAGTCTGTAAGGTGGAGTGAGTGAGTGTAGGACTTGTGCCCGAACTAGGCATACCGTATGAGAATGGAGAGCCTGTCGTACTAGGTGTGAAGGGGTTTGTGGCCGTCACGATAGATGGGATCGGTCCACTGTGCGATGTAGTTGCGGCCGAGACCATGGTGGCCCAGACCGATGACAACAAGTTAGGAGATGCTTCTTCTGTGGTAGCAATGGTGGTGGGAATGGAAGAATTCCCAGAGGAAGTAACAACTTTTGTTTCTATAGCTATGTGAGGCACTGACAGGAGTTCGTAAAATTGAATTGGTACATTGATCGATGGCCAAGTATCAGTGGTTGGGGTTTCAACTGAGCCAAGATTGGCAGTTGATTCCTCCGGGAGTTTTTCGGGCACAATGGTTTGTAACCCGGTTTCTTCGAAAGACCCTTGTTGGTCTAGCTTCCGCCTCAATGGTGGCGGGGGTGGGTCTAGTATAATCGGTGGCAGGCCCAGGAGCCTTCGTAACTGGCGGAGCTCAGGATCCTCCACTATGTGAGAAGATACAAGATATGCTAAGGTATTCTACACATTCAAACAGTAACACACACTAAAAAGAAGCCCCTAAAAGATAAGTCAAGCAAAGACTAAACTAGTTGGAAGAACAGTTACAACAACCAACACTAGAGCAACTTACCGGTGCAAGTGCAACTCGAAAACAGAAGCACCCTCCAGGTATACTCTACAAAGCGTGGCCCAATGTCTGTCCTAGGTACCGTGGTATACCCCCGCAGTCACCTGTGTATGTCCCTAAAAAAGATTGGCAACTAGTTTTCCAGCACGTGAACAGTCACCAGGCGGGTACAATCGATAATCGGGTAGACCACAATGAGCAAGGTATCAGGCCCGAAACTTGTCAAGGGTATCGAGAGAAAATGGTCCAGAAGACAACTGAGGACCTCGAACGGATTCGAGACCCATGAAGCCCCGTGGCAAATGCAAACAACGGAATCCCACAACAAATCCTCGATATGTGTTCTCCACTACGCTTGGTCTGGCTTTGGAGGGGTTATCTCCGCTACCTTTCCTCATGCGACCTCGTGTTTATCCCCTGTGTTAGAGGGGGGTTCCGGATAACTTCCACAAAACTAAACTTCTACACTCCCTATCACAGACTTCAAGGTTTCGTTTTGAGTGGCCTTGGAGAGTTTCCTCTCCAACCTAATCCAAGGCCCTAGTCCTGAACTAGTGTATGAACCCTACAAACAAAAATTCTAATAGATTTTAAATTAGCATTGCTTTTACTGGATTTTTTACGTCACGGGATATGAAGGTGAAACTGATGATGTGTAAAGACTCAAAGAAAAACAAATGAAAAATGATGGAAACAAAAGACTTTTACTAAATGCAAAAATCAACAACTTTTAAGAAAGAAAGATTTCTTTTTCTTTTCAATTTTTCTAAGATTTCATGCAACAAACATAAAGGAATTTCGCTCAATCTGCGAGCTACTTATGCTCTAAATGCACTACAAAAACTTATGAACAAAAATACTTCTTCCTATCTATTGATGCAGAAACACAATATTCAAACAAAGAAGAAAATGAAAAGATTTTTTTCTCCTTTTTTTTTTTTTTTTACGTGCATATCAAGCAACAAAGGGAAAATATTGACAAGCCTAAAACCAAGAACAAAAACAAAATTCTGACTTAAAGCGCAGATCACAAATAATCAGAGCAAAGACACACAATGGCAATCAAGAAATCAAAGACTCTTATGCTTGTCTAAAAACCATAAAACAATTTTTTTCCTTTTTTATCTTTTCTATCAACTATCAACTAAGAAAAAATAGGCTAAGAGTAAGAGGCCCTAACCTACTGACTGTGCAACTCTAGACTCAAACACCTGAGAGGAACACTTCTCACCACAGGAGGGGATGACTGCCCCCCCCCCTTGACTGAAAAGTAGCCTGTCAAGCACGCTATTGTTACCTAAACAACATGTGTGCGAACACGTGCTGAGCTACAACCGAGCGCGTGTACCTGTGGGCTGCACTTGCATAGGCAGCGTGTATGTATAAAATCTAAGACAAAAATAAACACAGGCAGCCCAGACCTGGAAGAGACCTCTTGTATTGATAACCAGGGTCTCTTGAAGGCTTGGATGCTTCTTCCAACAGAAAAGAAAAATAATTTCAAAGAATAACAAAACGCAATAAAGCAAACTGAGACAAGACTGTGAACCAGCAAGACTCAGACAGGATCCAAAAAACCCCCTGAGAATGTATTATTCTGACAGGGAAGAGGAGGACTGCCTCTCAACCTTTCTAAACTCCTACATGCTACTGAAACCCCTACAGCAAGTGTTCACACGTGGGCTATAGAAGGTTAGGGTGCGGGTACACGCGTGCAGGCCTTATGCAGGCCGCGTGTACCTCTGTGTGTCCCGAAAATTGTCGTCAAGCAACAGTCAGGGAAAACTGGTATAAAGAACTAGGCTCCCTGCTAGCTCAGGCCTTACAGAAAACAAGCAAAGAAACATAAAATCTAATCTCTTAAAACTACCCAAAAACTCAACTAAATCCGGAAACCCTAAAGAGTATCTTCTCCAGTATGGTCGCCAACTCTGTTGTTGGGAAAAATACCCTACGGACTAGCAAACTAGGGTCAGACTTGCATGCATATTTTGACCGTAAAGAAATGACTTTTTAACCTACCACCCAAAACTTAAACCCCTCTTTCACTATACATGCATGGAAAGGAACTACTAACCTTTTTACTAGTGTTTGGTGTAGATCCTCCGTTGCGCTTTGCCCGCTTACTTGCGCTGCTCCTTCCAAAATTAACCTGCAATCAAGACAAAACACTACATATGCATGCTACTTTTCTACTTGAGGGTTAGAAATTAAGCATAAATTACACAAATCATAGATAACTCATGCATTGGGACAGGAAAAGTATTCTTTTATTATTTTCAAAATGAATCAACTTACAACCAAAGTCGAGACCGGCCACCTCTCCTTGATCCTGATCCTGGGCTCCTCCTCTTCTTTGTCCTCCAACTTCTTTGCGTTAATTCTCCTTAGTCTTGAGGAAAGGCTAAAGGGTTGGGACAACTGGAGTCGAAAAATGGGTAGATTTTCTTCGCTATTATTTTCCTCTTCCAAATGGTACCCCTACCCCTTCTTTTATAGGCTAGAAGGAGCTAGGGTTTTGGACGAACTCTCAGCCATGCATGGCCAGGAGTTTCAGTTAACTGACCCATATCTTTTTTTCCCGTTGGCAACTTTCCTATTTTCAGGTTTTGTTAGGTAAACGTGGGTTGTAGTAGGCCTGCCAACGTTCACACGCGTGCAGCGGTGAGTTAGGGTGCGTGTACCTTGACCCAAGAGGATTTTCAAAGAGGTTTTTCAGCAGATGTTTTGGCAATGAAGGGATATGAGTTGGCCTAATGCCAGGTAAGCATGTGTAGTGCAATTTAGGGTTATAACAAAGTTTCCCAAAAATTTCTCCCACTCTTCGTTCAATCTCATTCCTACGTTTTTTCTCCTCTTGAGTTTCAGACTTGGCCTGCTCACACACTTTTTCCAGCACGTCCCGCTTCTTGTTGTTTGTTGTAGCTCAAATAATTTTTTATGTGTGCGAGACAATACCTCGTGGTCGATACTAACCTTCAATTTGTGTAATTCCCTTGATGGCATCCACGTCAAGACCAACTAGATGTGGTCTAAATCCTTCAATGTTGTCTGCCCCACAATTTCATCCATACGCAACATGCTAGGTTTGATGTAGATCATTCCATTTGTGTGTGGTATTGAGAGGACTGGGTCTCTTTCTTCTACCTCAACTCTTTATTTGGTCTATAGCATCATTGGATATATGCCTCTGTTGCTACTTGCTATCTAGACTTCCCCGTGTTTCTTGAGGAACTGTCCCATTTTTTCCAACTCGTTTTGCAGTTTATCCTTGTGATTTGCTCCATGATCGAAATATTCTGCTATGCAATCCTAGAACATTATGGCGATCATTTCCCCATCACCCTCTATGATCATATAATCCAGTGATGATCGTTGCACCTTCGATTTTTTTCTTGCACCTCTTGCCTATATGGATGGTCTCTTATTTCTCCCTGGTTCCTATGTGATGGGATTTGGGGTGGTCTCCTGTGCTCCCTCAACTTGTTTTTGTTTTCTGTTGGTCGACTATGTAGTCTATCTCTTCCCTTTCTGGTTCCCTGTCTACATTGACCCATCATCTACCTAAGTCAGCTTTCCTTGGCTCGTCCTTCGTTTCTTGGGCACTAGTATTTCCGGAGGCTGTGTTTCCACCTGTGTTGCCTCTCCTTCTGTTATTCTTTCCGGTATTTACCGGGTAATGGATGGGATCCTCCATTCATCATGCCATTCACTGATGACCATGTTGATATCACCTTATATGATGTAGTAGTGCATTTGTAGCCACTATTTATCTGGATCCTGCCTTGGTTGTATCCACATGGTTTGTCGTGTAGCCCAGAAGTTGGCGATGTTCGCATATCACGCGACAACCTCTAGTGTTATTATCCATGATCGGATGATAGCTTCATGTATGTCCCATAGGTATGCTTCAAATATGATTTCATTCTCCCTCTTATGCCTAGATTGTGGCCCAGATCTCAGTAATTGTTATCTTGCTCCCGCTGGTTGTGGTCTAGTACAAAAAATTACATACCATGGTTCTCGCCATCCCATGAAGGCTATTAGGGTAATCATCCATGAGTAATGGAACTATGTTCCTAGGTCCTACACATCCTTGTAGTCCTCTTGGAATAAGTTCAATAGTTGGGCACCCGGCCCATTGAGGTGCCTTCGGTGCACTGATCTGCAACTACAATGACTCCAACCGATACTTCCTCTTTGTAGCATTTTCTTAGCAATTTGCATGCTAAAATATTTGCGCCCAATTGTGTGGCTGTGTTGTTGACCCGTTTTATTGTAATGACTCTTTTTCCCCTGGTGGTGCCATGTTTCTTCTTCATTTCCTCCGCCAACTCTTTCTCCTTGTATTTGTCATCCATAATCAACACGGGATCCATAACCCGGATGGGTAGTCCTATTATCTGCGCAATAATCTCAATAGTTATGACGAGGTGTTTGTCCAACCATATATCCCCTCCATGGGTGACTACTAATAGTTGTTTGACGCATGTTGTTGCATACTGGCATCTACCAAAATGTGGTAGCTTCAGCAAACCTAAGATTCATGTTTTTTCCAGTCTAGCTGCCCACTGGTGTGGCTGGTTGATCATTTCTCCAAGTTGGTTTATGGTTATGGTCTACATAAACAACCTCTGCGCAAGTTTCGGGAACATTGTTTTCTATGATACATCATGGTCAGAATACTTGAGTTTCCTAATGTGACCCAGTAGCTGCGGTTCTACTTATACTCCATCTGGTATGCGTGGTAGCACAATTTTTGTTGCAGGTTTCTTGTGTGGTGAGCTTGGTATCTAAACTCTTTCTTCCTGCTGTGGTGGCTGGTTAGAAGTTCTAGCAGCTGTCGGTTGGTCCCCTGTAAGCTATTCTGGCCAAGCCGAGGAAGTTCCAGTGGTCTCCTCTATTGGTTGACCTAAGTTGGGTGCTTGCGACTCGTCTGGTTGCAACGCTCCTTCTAGATTATGTGTCGTTCTGTTAACTTCCATGGATACTTCAACGCTTTCTGGTTGCGCTTCCTAGTGGGCTTCTGCTTCCTCATTCTAAGGCTCCTGCGTCATTGCTGGTGTGTCCTCCTTCATGACCTCTATTTTTGGTTGTTGAATCTCTTCTAGTACCAGTGTAGGGTTCATCGGTATCATCTTTGGAGATGGAATTTCATCGATATCGATGATGTCCAGGTGTTGCTGTTCATTTTCTTCCAGCGGTCCTCGTGACCTAGTTTGAACCCTGGTCGGTCTCGTTCTCTGGCCTGGTTTTGCTGGCTTCGATGGGGCCATAGTGGTGACTGTTGAATGTTTTCTAATTTTGAATGACATTGGTGAGCTCTGTGGTATCTTTCTGTTCATTCTGGCTTCTATTTCTCTCTCTATGTTCTCCTTTCGCGAATAGACTAGCTTCTCCTGTGCTCACGTGTTGTATGGGCTTGTCATGAAGCTTGTTGAGGATGCTTCCTCCATGATGTGATTAATGCACCATAAATACAGGTTCAATGCATCTACAACAGTTTTTTACTTGCCATTATGCTTTATTTTCCGTCTCCAGATGGCGCATTTAATGTGATGTCCTCTCAGTCCTTGTTGTTTTTTAAGTTTTCTTCATGTTGTCCTGTCAGCCTTCTTCCTCCGACTTTCCTTTTCTCGGTTGTTGCCTTTTTTATATGACCATTTTCCTTGCCTTTGTTGAATTTGTGTTTTGAACATCATGTGGCCTTTCTATCTCTGGCCTGATGCACGCTATTTAGTCTTGTTTCCTTTTTTCTCTTTATGATTTTTATTTTTTTATATTTTTACTGCGCGGTGGGTGGTTGATTGTCCTTGTACAGCTTCAGTCGGCTCTCGTTGATGATTCCTCTGAGGTATACGCTTGGTAAATATATTAAATGTACATATCCTCCGTCTGTGATAGATTTTACCTCATATGGTCCTAACCAATGCATTCTAAGCTTCCCCGGGTGTTGAAACGATTTGTTGTCATAGAGAAATACTAGATCTCCTTCCTTGAACATTTTCTTCTTGATGTTTCAATCGTGCCAAGCTTTGTCTCTTGCTTTCTATACTTTTTCATAGAATCCTGCCAAGATTCGGTCTTCCTCCATTGACAGTAATTGATTTAGTCTTTCCTGTCATTTGTGTAATAGTTGCTACGTGTAAACTGGGTATTAAAAATTCTAATGGCACTACTTCTTCTTGGCCATAGACTAGTTTGAATGGTGTGTGCCCTGTCAAATTTTTGCATGAAGTCCTATACACCCATAATACTATTGGTACTTTGAGGTCCTAATATTTTTTGTTGATGTTACAGATCTTTGTCAGTGCGTTCTCTAGAATTTTGTTGAAGGCTTTTACTGTTCCATTTGCCTGTGGGTGATATGGTTTTCTTTTCTGGTGATGAACTTCAAAATCTTCAAGCATTGCACAGACTGTGTTGTTTATGAAGTGTGTGCCTTGGTCGCTCATCAAGACTCTTGGGAACCCAAATATAGTGATTACTTGTTCAAACAAGAAGTGTGCAGTTGTTTATGTGCTGCAATCTTTTACTGGCATGACTTCCGCCCATCTTGTTAGGTATTATGTCGCAATGATAATGTATCTTGCCCCTGTCCTTTTGGCTGGTGGGTTGATTGGTCCCACAAAGTCTATTGCCCATTTGTCAAATACCTATAATGTTACTTGTGGTCGTAGTGGCATATCATCCCTTTTGTTGGGTTTGCCTACCCTTTGATAGACATCACATCTCTAATAGTACTCTTTCGAGTCTTTGTGGATCATTAGGCACCATAATCCTACGTGTAGTACCTTCTGCGTGATAGATTTTCCTACATATTTCCCTCCTACCACTCCCTCGTGGGATTCTGCTAAAATTCTTGGTCGTTCATGCTCTAATACATACCTTCATAAAATGCTATCTACACCCATATTATATAGATGTCCTGCGATCAATTCATAGTTGGCTGCACGGAATATAGGGTTCTTCTTCTATGCGGTGGTATATTCTTGCTGTGAAGTACCTATAGTCAAGTACTGAATGATATCTTCAAAGTAGTCATCAACAATATGTACTACGAATATTTTTGCATCCAGAAAATTGTCTTCTAAGTTCGTAGGTTCTTCTCCATTTGTGACCCTTGATAGGTGGTTAGTGTTGGCAGCCAATTCATTTTTTTTATTGCTCTAAAAAAGCTTCCTACACCCCTTGTCTCATTAACGACAAATCATCGTCGCATTGTGCTTCTAGACATTTGTTTCATTTTTGCAACAATTGCAATTTGGTTTCGATTCAGTTTTCACAACTGAAAGTGTGAAAACACCTCTTTCATTGTTTGGACTGTCGTCGTCTTTTATTGATTTTTCTAAAAGACACTTGAGCATTGGTTTATCACATGACTGCAAAAGATTTTTTCAAACTTATGTCCTTTGGCCTACTCTTACCTTGATTGCGCATTTGGATCTGTTTGATTACTAAGCCTTTGAGCATGAAGATTTACTGGTTACATTTGATCCTATGAAGGTCATGACTGATTTTTGTCTTATATGCTTTGATCCTTATTGCTATGGGCTCTTGACTCATTGATTATATGAGATTTTTGGTTGCAATGTTCTAAAAAATTTGAAATATAAACATTTGGATGTGCAACGAATGCATTGGTAAATTTATAAGGTCGATTTGTGAATAAAAACAATGGTTTGAGTTTCACAAAGGCGCATTGATTAATCTTTTGGATTTCAATTTTATAATCGATGTTCGGTGCATTGTTTTGTGAGTTGATATTACATTGAACGACCATAGTTTCAAACTATGCATTGGCATGATTGAATTAACATTGGTTTAAAACGTTTGATTGACATGACAGATCGTTGGTTAATGTTGGATTTCATGTTGAATTGAA
>WSFP011500780.1:0-13885 GCA_009831015.1 Picea engelmannii | reverse complement strand
AAATGGCATTGCTGAAAGAAAGAATCAAACACTGAAAGAGATGACAAATTGCATGATTCAATATGTTATCACTCTTTAAATTCATTTGGCTAAGAAAAAAAATGACAGAGGTAACCTACAGACCAACTTTAAGACTGGAAACTAGCCTTTCCAATATAGAGAGGGCTCTCTCTTAGACCTAGTCTCTAATAGATAATGACTTTGGATTGTCGGTTATATTTATGTGTTTGGGGAATGTTTCTGGTTTTGCTGGCAAGGAAATACAGAACTTTGGGCTATGGAGTCAACCTCCTGAAAGTGAGAGAAATCAATGACTGGTGAATGAAACTTTGAGAGGATAAAGGCTAAATAGGCAACAATCTTTCAGTTTAAAATTCGTCATTTATGGAGGAAGAAGAAGTACATAAAGAAAATCAAAGCACCATTAAAGATGAATTCTAACTTAGAAGAAAAACACAGATTTTAAATGGTTGAGTCTAAAGCACCGTGTGATGAATTTTAAACTCATCAGATGTTCCAATTCAAACAAAGAGAACATATATGAATTTACAAGAAACATGGAGTAAATACATAGATAAGATCACAATACATCAAACCATCACCATTAGAATCTTTTCGTCAAAGCCTCGGGACTTCTACATTGTTATTTCTATTCAGATTCAAAGATTACATTCAAGAGTCCTTTGTCTACACTACTTTGCCAACCCTTCTTACATTGAAAATATACAATATATAGAAAAAACTATGCCCCTTGGTCTGCTATGCCTCAAACTCTTCTCTTGGAATTTTGGATTCAGTTACCTCCTCCGAGATGATCTTTGAATAGAGTTTACTAAAAATGGAAACTCGACTGCACCCAATCATAAAATAACCGATGTGTTTGTCTTAATCATTCAGTCATGAGTAATATTCGATCATCAGGTTGTGATGCATCGAAATTTTCTTTTATGGGGTGCCTGAGTGATCAAGTGCTCTGTCGGAAACTCTTCCACCTTGTGCAATGAGCTCTGGTTGTTGTTGTGCGATCACTAGTTGTAGCATGCACGTGGCGAGTTGGTTTAGCATACGTTCGTTTGCGGTTGCTCGTGTAACTCCAGGTGGAAACAACGATTGGGAGGCCACACATCGCTTCCAAAACTGGCATGCATTTTGCTTACAATTGTCCTCCTCAATAGGTAAGTTTGTAGCATCTGCGCGATGACTATTCACCACTCGATTGTCACGTCATACTTCTTGTTACCAGCAGGAAACATGACAGGAGGGGAGAAATATTCCATGCCACGATCAAAAAAGATAAAATGGGGTTATCTCACTCATGCCTCTAGCCTCACCTGCAACCTTAAAACTCTGAGTGTTTTCCTAAGAGACCAGTTCCTTCTATTCAGATTCTTCACTTGTCTCCACAAGACCATGTTTCCTCTCAAGTTTGCTTGAGCACTGGCGAGAGCCATGTGGGTGTTATCCATGGCTAGTCTACATTCCTTGAATTTCTCTGCGATTTTTTCCTCTAACACCCTTTGTTCGTCCCACAGCTGAATGATTATGTCTTGTGCCTCTCTGAGATATCTTTTGAGCCAACTTACATTCCCTGCTCGGCTCTGCGATGTTGAAATTTAAACAGTCCTTTCTGCCAATTGTCTTATTAATTATTTGTTTTCCTGAAACAATTCGACAATAGGGATTTGCGCTTTCTTTAGCTACTATGATGACTCCTAAACCTCCACATTTTGATCACCTGACCTTCTCTATCTTTCACTGCTTCCCCTACTTGAAGCTTCAACAGGTTCTAGCTGAACAACGTGCATGAGTAACTTCTCAGCATCAAACTGGGTGCGCGGTTCGCTGGGAGATTGGGTCTCCTCGAGCTTCTTAATCAACCTTGGTCAGCCTATTTTCCAGGGTGTTGGCTGGTGGGATGACAAATATTCTATTTCATTTCCTTTTCCCGTAGCCTCTTCCATTCTTTTCCCTGCACCGTGGAATGTTGTTTCCCTCGCGGATAGAGGAAAGTCTCCTTTGGGGTCCTTGGGGATGTCGACTGAAATTAGAAATGAATCCTAGTCTTTGCCCAACCATCTCAACTCTTCGTCTATCAACAAATTGATCAATGACAGATCGAATAAATTTTTCCTCGGTTGATCAGCCTCAGCCTAGACGTTGTCTGCCATATTTTCTAAGCTTCGATGAAAGAAGAAAGGCAGTTTCAAAGGTTTTTTCTTTGTGAATTTCATCAGTAGCCTGATGTGATATGGGTATACTCTGTCAAACCTTCCTTCACAGGTGAAATACCTTCTAATTACCTTTAGGAGCTTCTGAAAAGGCTCCCAAAGGTACTGACTTGGAACGCCTACTCCAATTTTCCCACTTAGGAAGTTGGGATTGATAAAGTCTTCATAGCATAAAACGTCTAAAGGCATGCCTTTAAACCACTTTTGATCATACAGAGGGATCTCCGTCGTAGCTGACAGAGTTTCCTCCATCACTCGGAAGGTGATTCCTGTAATGGTCGCGTAGAACCTATTAAATTTGAGGGTGAACTATTTAGCCAGCTTCACATTGTACCGTTTGATCTTTTCACAAAATTGCATACATCCGACCTATTCAAAAGATGCCTTGATCTCCGGATCTTCGATGATTAATGCCAGGTCTTGAGGTTCAAACATTACGGCCTAGCCACTTTGCACCTTCTTTATTATGCTTTGGGATGTTGTCATGATGTTAATGTGTATTTAATTCGCGCGCGTAGTAATGAACGGTAACACCCTCTCTGCGCGGAAAATGAGAATGATGTACTTCGCGGAGACCTTTCGGAAAGGTAGTGACAAAAAATTTGTGTGACAAGAAAAATCAACCCCAGGAGTCCACTGTGCGGCCACAAGGTGCAATGGAAAATTTCGATGCAGTAGGAGATTGACACGGTGACAAAAAAAAATGAGATGCTCATCGCAGTAGGGAAGCGCGATAGAAAATTCTGATGCGGTGGAAAGGTGTTGGGAGACTTGTTGCGTGATAGAGAATATAGGCATGGAAATAAATTCAGTGTGACAGGAAGAAAATATAAAGAAGAAAGGATAACTGCGAAAAGCAATATCGTCCAATACGCTAGCTTGCTGCGAACTCCAATAGGATTTAAACAATGACTGAAAATGATGAAGGAGACACGACAACTTGAATGAACAGACTCATAATACAAACGATGGAAATCATTCTTCCCACAACGAAGGGCTCCAGGACTTGCAGAAAAAACCACAGACAATGCATAAATCTGGAAAGTAAAGAATAGGCATGCAGGGTAACTAGTATTTATGCTTGAACAAGTAAGGAATGGAATCATGGCAGAGGATGATAAATCCATGGAAACGAGAAGTTTGGAAGCAGGTTGAATATCTGCACAACAAACTCGTGCGACGGGTACACTTTGAAGTGTGAAAAGTATAGATGATAAGAGCAGAAGAGTATACATGATATGAATGTTGTGATTTTTTACCGTTCTGACTTCATAATTAGGTGATGATGTTTGTTATATCCATTGACATGACCTTTATCCCAACAAATTGCCTCGATCTCTGGCATATAAATTCCCCTTTTCTGATAGGACTCGAGCTTTCGAGAAAGTGATATTTACAAGTTGCACATAACTAATCATTATGCCCTTTCCCGACTTCAAGGGCTAGACCTGCTACTTGTTGATTTCGGCCCATTCATTATTCGCTTCCTGACCTCACACGCTTTGACACACGACTCACGACTCATCTAGGACCGAACCTAACTGTAAAAATTACGGTGCTAACAACTGGCTCCAATGGGGATGCTATCCTCTCAGTGAGGTGGAAAAGAACAACAGACCATTTTCCTGACCATTGGGATGGTTTGATTTACATACTCCAAAAATGATGAAAAAGACTCATCCTAGACCTTCTTGATGCAGACACAACCAGACTCAGCATAAACTTAGGTCCTTCACTTTGGGCTTCAATTTTCTGTTGACTACTGACTCGAAATGCTTTCTTTGAAAATAAAAATGGTTATTTACAATGACACGACATACTGAAAAAAATTTCTAAACCAAATAATGTTTGAGGAACTTTCCATTCACAGGCCCTCCACCGGTGATTTCTCCATTAAGCTCTTGTAGCAGATAAGCATTTTTTCCATGATACAAGACAATCCTAAATGGCCCCATCCAAATATGATTGAACTTTCCATGCTTCCCTTTGTCTTCATTCCTCACGTTCCACTTCAGTACCAAATAATCCACTTTGGAATCCTTCGCTTTAGTGTGTTTTTTGAAAATTCTTTTCATTCTGTCTTGGTGAAGCTGTGATTTGTTGAAGACTTGTTCTCTCATTTTTTGTGCATGGACCAATTGGTTTATTCTCCTTTGAGTGTCACTTGGTTTGGATTCTTTCTCTTGCAACAATCTTCTTATTGGAATTCCCAATGAGGTGGGGAAAACTTCCTCTGCCCCATATACAATTTGGAAAGGTGATGTGGAGATGGACTTTTTGGTGGTGATTCTGTTGACCCGTAACACATAGATAAGGTTATTGTGCCAAGAATTCTTGTTTTCCTGCAAAAGTTTCTTAATAATATTGGTTAAACGTTTGTTAGATGACTCTACCAATCCATTATCATGTGGGTAATAAGATGTGGAATGCCCTAGAGTTATGTTGTAGTCGCTGCAAAAATTCTCCATCTTCTTATACTTGAACGTCACTACATTGTCAGTGATAATATTGACCGGGCAACCGAATCTAGCCAAGATATTAGTCTCTATAAATCGAATGATAACTATGTCAGTAAGTTGCCTTGTGGGAACCGCTTCGATCCATTTGGTGAAGTATTTCGTGTCCGTCAGTATCCATCTATGCTAAGCTCCAGATGGTGGATGAATTTCGCTTATAAAATCCAGATCCCATTACATGAACGGTGCTTTGATAGACATAGGTTTTAAAGGCAGGGGTTGTAGCTTTCTTTTCCCATCGAAGATATGGAATTCATGGCAATTGGAAACTTCCTTATATACATCCACAAAAATACTGGGCCAATAGAACCATTCCCTCAAGATTTTGTGGGTAGTGGTCTTCCAATAATGATGCCCCCCACAGTCTCCCTTTTGAAACTCAATAGTTTTTTTTTGTATCTTCCTCCAGCAAGCAATTTAGCAAGATCCCACCCAAATCCTTCCAATACAAAGAATTGTCTAGGATGTAAAACTTAGCATCTTTCAACTTCAAAAACCTGGATTTGGTTTTTCTCAACCATAGAGGAGTTTGCAAATTTCTTCACACGTAAATAATGTCAGTGTACCAAGGAGAATCAATGAAATTTTGAGATATGTGTTGGACCGTTTCTTCTTGTGAATTCTCCGACAGATCAACAATAAAATTGATTCCCAAAACATCATAGTTTGATTGCGCCATTAATTGTACAATCCCTTGAACTTTAATTAGCTTTGTAGGCTTTATTTCGAGGTCATATTCCAACATTACTACAATCCATTTTCCCCTTCTCCCTTTAGGATCAGGCTGAGTCAATATATCCTTAACTGAATTGTTGGCAACATAAGCGATGACATGAGAGTGCAATATATAAGTTATGAATTCTTTGAGGGCCTTCACCAAGGCATATGCTTTATTTTCCATGATATCATACCTTAATGGGGAGTCTCTCAATGTCTTGCTGAAATAGGCCATGGGATTTTCAAAGTTTTGCTCATCCTTTTGTAACAGAACCCCAACGATGGTGTGTTCTGAGGCAAAGGAGAATAATATGAAGTCCTTCGCAAAATTGGGGCTGGCCAGCACTGGAGCTTTGGTTAGCGCCACCTTAATATATTCGAATGAATTCCTAGCTTGAGGAGTCCATTTTATTTCATTACCCTTCCTGAGCATATGTGTGATGTGCTTTATAATCTCAACCAAGTTGGGAATGAACCTTCTCAAAAAATTTACCTTTCCTAGGAAAGACTACACCTCTTTCTTGCTCCTGGGAGTGTTGATATTCAAAAATCCCTTCCACTATACTAGGGTCTATCTTTATTCCTTCCTTTGAGATCATGTGTCCAAGCAATTTTGCTTCCTGCATCCCGAAGTTTGATTTTATTGGATTTAATGAGATGCCAAACTTTCTGCATTTCTGTAAAACCTTCTACAGATGTTCAAGATGTTGTTCATCGAAATCTGAAAACACCGTGATATCATCCAAGTAAATCATGATAAACTTATCTTTCTCATCGACAAAGGCTATGTCCATGCCCCTTTGGAAATTCTCTCCAACATTCATAAGCCCAAAATGCATTTTTGCATACATGAAAGTACCCCAGGGTGTTGTAAAGGTTGTCTTCTCCCGATCATTTGGGTGAACCATGATCTGGTTGTAACCAGAAAAATAATCAAGCATCGACATTTTTCTCAGATCCAACCACCTTCTGCAGGATGTAGTCCATCTTAGGAAGTGGATAGTTGTCTTTGAGAGACACCTTGTTTAGATTTCGAAAGTCCATGTACAACCTTATTTCACCACTTTTCTTTCTGACAGGCACAAGGTTTGTCACCCACTTGGAAAATCTTAAGGACATAATAATTTTGGCATCAAACTGTTTCTTTACCTCCTTTTCAATCAACGTCAACAATAGAGGGTTGATTCGTCTCAACTTTTTCTTGAAAGGCTTCTGATCCTCCTTGATGGGAATTACATGTTGAATTGCTCCAGTGTCATAGACCTTCAAGTCTTCATAACTCCATGCAAAAACATCAGGGAGGTATTTCATGAGGCTGATATACCTATGTTTGATTTTTGGACTAAGTTTCTTTGACAGTCTGATGATCTTAGGATTTTCTTGAGTACCAATGTTGCAATCCTCTACATCTTCGTCGTTCGTAGTGATTCTAGGATTTCTGTCTACATCATTTTCATCAAACAACTTTCCTAACGGGACCAATCCTTTGGGGATAATGTTTTTTTTCAGCTGCACTATATCCCTTCCTTCTATCTGATTCTGAAAATGGTCACCATTGTTTAACACAGTTGTACCTTCATTTTCTTCACAACAATGCTCCTCATCAATATTTACATTAGCAAATTCTTTGCTCATTTGGAGGAACCTCTCCACCTGTTTATCATCTTCAAACACTTTCCAATATTTAATATTATCGGTTATTGCGGGCCTGTGTTTGACTTTAATTTCATACTTCTTATTTGGAAAAATAAGAATTTGAATGCCAAAGTCGAGGTCGTCAGAGCATCTGCAATTTGATTTTGTCCCCTAGGGATCATTGACAAATTGTACTCTAAAAACTCTTTAAGGAGATCCAACACTAAATTTTTATATGCTCTCAGTCTAGGATGTTTGGACTGATATATACTATTTTCCTTATTTATGATGAGCTCAGAATATCCATGCACAACTATCCTTTTAGCCAATTCCTTTAAAGTTCTCAAACCCAAAATCAACGCCTCATATTCGGCCATATTATTGGTACAATCAAAAGCAAACTTGTAAGAACATATTTTTGTGCCCACTTTTGGAGGGTTAATCCACACACCAGCTCCAGCTTCTTCCCTACTGATAGCTCCATCAAAGCTCATATTCCACATTTCATTTTCCATGTGGCTTCTTTGATATGTAATTTCCTTTTTTTGATGTGCATCCTTGTCTTCGACAGTCATGACAGTTGTTGGCTTCCCCTCTTCAAAACTTAAGTCATTGTAAAAAATAGAGGAGCCAACTTCAGTGTCAGCAGGGTAGATAGGATGATTATTCAGTTGCGTTTTTCTACTCACCATGTACTTGAGCAAAAATTCTCTATTTAGTCTCCTTTCTTGTCCAAAATCAGGGATAGTAGCATAAAATATGTCCATCTACAAGGTTCCCTTTAAATTTGTGGCCCAAATATAGATAAGAACATGCCGGATTTTAGGGGAATGTCGACAACCACCACGTTCATGACCAGGTTCTTTGATGGGATTTGAGACAATGAAACAACCAAGTCTTTAATCAAACCCAATAATTTCACCTTTATTGATTCAAAAGAGAGCAAATCTTTATAAGGTCTTGTGGCATCCAAGCCCAACTCATCTATGACCACCTTATGCATGAGATTATGTGATGCACCCGAATCTAACATGGCATTATGTAAGGTCATGTCATGAATTTTAAGACTGACATAGAAAGGAGGAACATCATCAATATCGCCACTTTCTTCTATGCACGGACCAAATAAGATGACAGGGTGGTCGTCTTGGATGTTTAAGGTGTCAGGAGATTCTTCCATATTTAACATTTTAATGATTTGGTTTCTACACTCTCACTTCTTGATTAGCTCATTAAACAGAACAAAGATTTTGATTTTGGCCATTTAGATTTCAAAATTAAAAGGAGGAGGAGATTTTTCTACCTCTTTGACAACCGTTTCCTTTCTTTCCTCAGGTGCCTTATTTAGGGATTCTTCCTTTGATTTTCCTTTATCCGTCGCATCCCTCGCTGAATTATCTTTCTTTGTTTGGCTTGAAGAAGGAGTGTTCACCTAGGGTTCCCTTTTGGGATTTGTCTTCGGAAGCTCTGCAGGCGTCTTTTTACTTCTGAGGTTATATTGCTTCTGAAAATACACAATTTCATTGTTATATCCCTTCCTAAACTCTTTTGTTTCCGAAGACAACATATCATCATTCTCCACCATAAAACCATCGTTCACATCCATAAATTGATCACTCTCCTTTTGTTAAGAACATGCATGTTTCTGTATCGTCGCAACAATGCATCTAGTCTTGGATAATTTGATAAAAAATTTCATTTGCATAGTTGTTTTGGAAAGGAGGTCTTATTTGTTGATCACCTTGATCTCTATGGCCCCTTTTCCTGATTTGCAGAATTGGAGCTCTTCTAAAATTTTGATTTATGGGATGGAAATTGTTTTTCTTCCTAGTGGCAGGCTTGTTCTCCATGGACATCCTTTCCATAAGTATTTCCATAGTCTTCATCATCAATTCAAATTTTTTTTCTAATGATCGAGACGTAGAGGCCTGCATGTCCCCTTGGGGCTTCTTCCCATTTCTGTCAAAATTTTGTTTGATCTTTCCCGACGCCAATAGTTTTACTTAAAATTCAATCGCGTCGCTCATCATAGTACCTAAGGTATTATATCTTCTTTCTCTTAACAAAAATGCAAAGTCATTGTCAAAAAAATCAGTGTATCGAAGCTGGGCAGCTCTGGGAGGCGGTTTGACTTATGTGGGAATTGAATTATAAACTTTCATGAATCTTGCTGAGAACTCTTGCACTGTTTCCTCTGGTGATATTTTTATATTGTTGTACTGAGTTAGTAACCGTAGAGGATTATTTTTATCACCCCATCTAGCAAGAAATAATGTTTCAAAAGCTGCAAAATTGGGGATGCTCGCTGCTTGAAGGGCCTTGAACCACTTTTTGACCTTGCCTGAGAGACTCTTTGCGAACAATATCATTTTTTCATACTCATGGTCTACCTCCTCTAGTTCAACAAAATCATTAAACCAATCCAAGTGTTTTTGGGCAGAAGCATTTCCTTCGACATCATATAATTTGATCCTCTGATTATAATTCTGAGGAAAATCGTGTAATTGGACCGGCAAGGAGAGGGGGGGAAACCGAGTGGCCATGACTCTAGGAGGGATTTGAACTTTCTGGATGGTATGAGAGGGGATTATGGTAGTTCATGGGGGGTTAGTGGGTATCAAAGATTGGAACTTTTTCTCATCGAAAACTATTTCATTCAAATAAGATTTTGATCTAGACCTGAACAAATTTTGTTCAAATAGTAAATCAAAGTTCAGGTTGTCAATGCTTTGTAAATCGTATTTGGGTAAATATAGGTTCCTATCCAGGTAACATAATAGGTCTGGTATCCTTTCCTTTGCTTTGCACATAAGTTTTTCAGGATCAGACATGGACGCTACCGGTTCTGGATCAGGGTTCACTCTGCTATAAATTTTCTTAGGAGCCAAGATTTCTGATTTTGAATACTCTATGCTACTGATATTATTTATTTAAGTTTCTAGGGTAAAATGAGTTTTAACCAATATAGGTGTCTGACCCAATGTTACCCTCAGGGGTCAAAACTACAACTTTAGTTGTTTCCCAGAGAAATTTTTCAATTTCATCCTTGAGAACGACGCCAAGATGTTAGCACTCTGTAAATTCATTTGGCTGAGAAAACAAATGATAGAGGTAATCTAAAGACCAACTTTAAGACTAGAAACTAGCCTTTCCAATATAGAGAGGGCTCTCTCTGAGACCTAGTCTATGATAGATAATGACTTTGGATTGTCGACTAGATTTATGTGTTTGGGGAATGTTTCTGGTTTCGCTGGCAAGGAAATACAACACTTTGGGATATGGAGTCAACCTCCTGAAAGCGAGAGAAATCAATGATTGGTAAATGAAACTTTGAGAGGATAAAGGATAAACAGGAAATGGTCTTTCAGTTTAAAAGTCGTAGTGTATGGCAGAATAAGAAGTACATAAAGAAAATCAGAGCACCATTAAAAATGAATTCTAACTTACTTAGAAGAAAAACACAGAGCTTAAATGGTTGAGTCTAAAGCACCGCGTGATGAATTTTAAACTCGTCAGATGTTCCAATTCAAATAAAGAGAACATATATGAATTTACAGGAAACAAGGAGTACATTCATAGATATGATCACAATACATCAAACCATCACCATTAGAATCTTTTCTTCAAAGCCTTGGGACTTCTGCATTGTTATTTCTATTCAGATTCAAATATTACATTCAAGAGTCTTCTGTCTACACTACTTTTCCAACCCTACTTACATTGAAAAGATACAATATATAGAAAAAAATATGCCCCTTGGGCTGCTATGCCTCAAAATCTTCTCCTGGATTTTTGGATTCATTTACTTCCTCCCAGATGACCTTTGAATAGAGTTTACTAAAAATGGAAAGTCAACTGCACCCAATCATAACATAACCGATGTCTTTGGCTTAATCATTCAATCATGAGTAAGATTCGATCATCAGGTTGTGATGCATCATCGTTTTATTTTATGGGGTGCCGAAGTGATCGAGCACTCTATCAAAAACTCTGCCACCTTGTGTAACGAGCTCTGGTTGTTGTTGCGCGATCATTGGTTGTAGCATGAACGTGGTGAGTTGGTGTAGCAGCCATCTTCTTGCAGTCCCTCGTGAAAATCCAGGTGGAAACAATGATTGGGAGGCCACACATATCTTCCAAAACTGGCATGCATTTCGCTTACACTTGTCCTCCTCAATAGGTAAGTTTGCAGCATCTGCGAGACAAATATTCACCACGCAGGTGCCACATCAGACTTCTTGCTATTAGTAGGAAATAGGACATGCGGGGAGAAATATTCGATGCCACGATCAAAAAATACAAATGGGGTTGTCTCACTCATGCCTCTGGCCTCATCTACAACCTTAAAACTCTGACTGTTTTCCTAAGAGACCAGTTTCGTCTGTTTAGATTCTTCACTTGTCTCCACAAGACCGCATTTCCTTCCATCTTTGCTTGAGCGCTGGTGAGAGCCATGTGGGCGTTATCCATGGTCGTTCTACATTGCTTGAAGTTCTCTGCGATTCTTTCCTCTGACACCCTTTGTTCCTCCCACAACTAAATGATTATGTCTTGTGCCTCTTTGAGTTGTCTTCTTAATTCTTTGTTTTCTTGATACAATTCAGCAATAGCGAGCTACGCTTTCTTTAGCTGCTGCGACGAATCTTGAACCTCCACATTTTGATCACCTGACCTTCTTGATATTTCATCGCTTCCCTTGCTTGAACCTTTAACAGGTTCTAGCTGAACATCGTGAATGAGTAACTTCTCAGCAGCAGACTGGGTGCGCGGTTCGCTATGATCTTGGGTCTCCTCAGGCATCTTAATCAACCTTGTCCTGCCTCTTTTATGGGGTGTTGGCTAGTGGGATGATGAATCTTCTATTTACTTTCCTTTTCCTGTGGCCTCTTTCATTCTTGTCCCTACGCCGTGGAATGTTGTTTCCCTTGTGGATAGAGGAAAGTCTCCTTTGGGGTCCCTCAGGATGTCGGCTGAAATTAGAAATGAATCCCAGTCTTTTCCTAGCCGTCTCAACTTTTTGACTATTAACAACTTGATCAATGACAGATGGAATAAATTTTTCCTCGGTTGGTCATCCTTGGCCTATACGCTGTCTGCCATATTTTCTAAGCTTTGATGCAAGAATAAAGTTAGGTTCAAAGGTTTTTTCTCTGTGAAGTGCATCAATAGCCTGATGTGATATGGGTATACTCTGTCAAACCTTCCTTCACAAGAGAAATACCTTCTAATTACCTTTAGGAGATTTTGGAAAGGCTCCTGGAGGTATTGACTTGGAACGTCTGCTCCGATTTTCCCATTTAGGAAGTTGGGCTTCATATAGTCTTCATAGCATAAAAAGTCTAAAGGCATGCCTTTAAACCACTTTTCACCGCACGAAGGGATCTCTGTCATAGCTAACAGATTTTCCTCCATCACTCGGAAGGTGATTCTTGCGATGGTCACGTGGAACCCATTAAAATTGAGGGTGAACTGTTTATCCAACTTCACATTGTACCCTTTGATATTTTCACAAAAGCGCATACATCCGACCTGTTCAAAATATTCCTTGATCTTTGGATCTTTGTTGGTTAATGCAAGGTCTTGAGGTTCAGACCTTACGGCCCTACCACTTCACGCCTTCTTTCTTATGCTTTGGGATGTTGTCATGATGTCAATGTGTATTTGTTTCATGTGCATGGTAATGAACCGTAACACTCTGTCTGCACGGAAAATGAGAATGATGTACTTCACAAAGACCTATTGGAAAGGCAGTGACAAAAAATTTGCACAAAAAGAAAAATCAACCCTTGGAGTCCACTACGCGGTTGCAAGGCGGGATGGAAAATTTCAGCATAGTAGGAGATTGACGTGGTGACAAACAACAACGAGAGGCTCATCGTAGTAGGTAAGCATGGCGAAAAAATCCAGCGTGGTGGCAAGGTGCTGGGAGACTTGTTGCAAGACAGAGAATATAGGAATGGAAATAAATTCATCATGACAAGAAAAAAATCTAAAGAAGAAAGGCTGACCACAAAAAGAAATATCGTCCAATACACTAGCTTGCTGAGAAGTCCAACATGCTTTAAACAATGACTGAAAATGATGAAGGAGACATGACAACTTGAATGAACAAACTCATAATACTAATGATGGAAATTAGTCCTCCCACAACGAAGGGCTCTAGGACTTGTAGAAAAAACCACAGACAATGTACAAATCGGGAAAGTAAAGAAGAGGCATGCAGGGTGACCAATATTTATGATTGAACATGTAAGGAATGGAATCATGGAAGAGGACGATAAATCCATGATGATGAGAAGTTTGGAAGCGGGTTTAATATATGTGTAGCAAACTCATGCGACGAGTACACTTTGAAGTGTGAAACGTACAGATTATAAGAGAGATAGAGTATACATGATATGAGCGCCATGATTTTTCACCTTTTTGACTTCATAATTAGGTGATGATGTTCATTATATTCATAGACATGACCTTTATCCCAACAACTTGCCTCGATCTCTGGCACGTAAATTCCCCTTTTCTGACAAGACTCGATCTTTCGAGAAAGTGACCTTTACATGTTGCACATAACTAATCATTATGCCCTTTCCTGACTCCAAGGGCTAGACACGCTACTTGTTGATTTCAACCCATTTGTTATTTTCTTCCTGACCTCACATGATTTGACACACGACTCACGACTCATCTAGGACCGAGTCTAACTGTAAAAATTATGGTGCTAACACAGTCCAAGAACATGGCATCTTCTTTATGGGTTGAAGCAATGAATTGTGCCAATTACATTTAGAA
>WSFP011500779.1:0-13885 GCA_009831015.1 Picea engelmannii | reverse complement strand
TGTTGATTGATTACCTTCATTGTTAAGCTCTTTCTCAACTTCCAACTTTTTGATCTTGGTTTGCAACATAGCCAATTTTTCTACTACCGCTTCAATCCTCTGAGTGTTATTCTCTGTGTTGATGCCCATTTTCCTCTGCTGATTTTGAATAGCTTCTAATTGATAATTTATTCCCAATACATGCCTTTGCATTGCCTCTGTCTCTACAACCTTTCTTATTTTCCACTCCTTTCACCACCCTTCCTACCTTCTCATGTGAAATGCTTAACATACTTGATCTTTTGTGATGTGCTTCTCACACCTATGAATGCCTCTTCTCATCTCTAAATTCTCACATCTTGTGTGTCACGACCCCTTTGGAGACCCACCTGAGATGCTAAGTCTCGTCCTCCCTCAAGGGCATGGAACATCGTGACGGTTCTCACTTGGCAGCTTGACAACACTAAGGATACTTCCCCGGATTATGCCTATTCACCTAGAGCATACCCATATTTCGTTCTAGGCTACGAGTGAGTCACACTCCTACTTGATGTGACTCATATACTTAGACAATTTGTTACCATCTTAACACTTAATCATTTAAGCATACAATCATGAAACATGCAAAACAGAGACAACACCTGCGAAACATACAAGAGACACACACATAGATATAGTGCGAGCGACACTAGCGATGCTTAACACCCGACTTGTCTTATTATTATGAAACATAGTTACAATATGAGAACTACTAGCTCAGTTTACAACATGGGCAGAGTCACACGACTCACCTCACCTCACCAAGTCAAAACACTCATACACAGATCCGCCCCCAACAAACTTCCTTGTCGCAACAATCTTCAGACATTATGTGGTTCACGCCAAACATGTGCCCTCCATAGAATAACCATCTCTTATTCATCGCAAGAGTCACCAAGCTAGCCCAAGATCTCGGTCTTCCTCAAGGCACGCCCTCCACAGACCTACATCAATAATTCATCAAATTATGTCTTGTCTACTTGCCTTCTCCATTCCTTGTTTGCTTCACATGATTGTCATGCTCTCCCTTCCACTATGCCTTCTTAGCTCATGTGCTTTGTGTTCTTATATGAACCCAACTATCTCCCTCCCGAACCATCGTGCTCTTTGGGTGTTCTGCCCCTACGCGGACTAGCATTCCCATTCAGATCAACGCACCCCTTTGCGAACTGGTGCACTCATTTTCATCGACGCGCCCCTTGTCCCAGTCACATCCATTTGAACTTGTGCGCTCGTGAACCATTGCACCCTTTCGGACCAGTGCGCCCCATCACCTGGGCATGCTCCTCATGTGGATGTGCCTCATTCACTTAGGTGTGCCCTTGCCTTATGTGTTTCCTTGAACTGACTGACTTGACTTGTTGTGGGTATGCCGATGGGGTCAATCGACCTCTCCAACGCGTCAGTGTTGCCAAGAGAAGGAAGGTCCACTTCCTGGGTGCACACCCAAGTTTCCCTGTCCTTTCCCAATCACAACCCAATTTTTGATCCTCCATCGCAAGGCAAGTGAGGCATGTCCCCCCTTGGTTCTGTACGTCACCATCATGCGCCCAAGGTGCTCCTGCCTACACCTATAATACTTCTTCCACCCAACCGATCGAATGTTCCTTGTGTTCTCTTGACCAACTCATCATCGAGTCTTCCCAAGGAGTGCATGCAATCGGTGGGTGTCGTGGATGGATTTACATCTTCCCCCACTCAAAGTCGTTGCCGTCTGTAGAAACATCCATCGATCTCCATGGTGTATTTTCCCCTTCTCCAGATCTCGTCACCACTCAACAACTGTTGTCAAAGGGACCTCCCCTCAGGAATATCCTCAAGGTGTGCCCAAGTGTTGGATACTCTTGGCCCATAGTGGCTTTGATACTTTGATTATGTCGTCCATGTGTCATGTACATTGGATCCTCTCAAGTTTCAAACTGGTTGGGTGATTAGTCCAATTGTCACATTCGTCCCTAGAGAATGTGCATCTCCACATCTAAGAATCCCTTTTTTGTTTTCCTCATCGTCATTCTGTTCAACTCTTCTTGGTCTTTTGAGTCGCCCATTGCACCCTCAACATGTTGGCTTCAACCTCACTGAACTTCTCTTGAACCTTTCAGTTTTGGACAAGGTCCTGACCCTTGTCATAGTTTGGAAAGTTTCCTCCACAACCCATCCGTCATTTCCCAACTTACATGTTGAGTCTTTTCATGATGCCTCCCACAAGGCATCCTTAATCTCACCGCTTTCTCCAGACAACACGTCTCCATCTTCTTCTTTTAGTAGATCGAGTGTACCCAATAACCACCACCAAGGCTATTGGCATACATAATATCTGACTTGTGTTCTGTGCGCAAGTATCACAAGACCGACCTAACTTCCTTTGGTGTGCATCCCAACTCTTCAAGTCATTCCGCAATAAGTTGGAAGTCATATATCCCCATGGCCTTCCTACAAAAGTTCACGATCATTGCAGGATGTCGATCTTCCATTCCTACTTCTTCCACGTCTATCTCAAGGTTTGGTTGAGTAAGTCCTCCATGCAATGTCTTGACTCAACTCTTGAAGTATCTATGGTGAGTAAGTCTATGGACTGATCCTCCACAACATCTTTGGCCTACAGTTGATAATGATTCACTTGGTGATGTCCCCCCTGCTCCATGGTATTGGTAAGTGAAGAGTCCAACTGTCCTCTACACTCACGTTCATGGTTCTGCGGGTTCCTTAATTGACCAACCTTCCCCATGGTTGCCTTCATTGAATTTTTCGTCACTGTCAATTGTTTCTCTTCTTGACCCAGACTACTCAAAGATGCTTTAGTTCAGATGGCTTCTTGGTGTTGTTTCATGTCACAAGGTCCGTTCATGATTTCATTGAATCCTTTTACCAGCTTGATTACAAATATCCTAGGCATCTTCTCGAGGTTCCTCTTCGTTGTCAAGGGTGCACTTGGTGTTCTTTCCTCGTCCAAGAATACTAAGTGACTTTTGTGAATGAGAGGAGCTGCTTTGGAAAGTCTAAGGAAGTCTTACCCCAATATCATCACACGATTTTCCGATGGAGCCACTAGAAAATCCATGTTTCCAAACCATTCCGCCACTCTCAATGGTGTAGAATGAACTATCTCTGTCACTGGAACTACTGTTGAGTTCATCAATTTACACGATTCTATGCTGCTCTTAGGTTTACGATGAAGTGACTTTGTGGCTTGCTTACTCACAAAAATGTGGGTTGCACCAGTGTCAACCAAAGCTTCCATATTCAAACCACTTATTGTTGCACTCACAAATCAGAGTCCCTTAACTTCTTCACTTTGTGAATACAGTCCTCGACCTCTTGTCTTGAATTCCTGTATGCGTTCCACTAACGTTTCCATGACTTCTGTCATTTCTTCCGTCGATGTCTTCTCTTGAACTGTCTTTGTCAAGGGTTCGAGCTCTTTTACTTTTGGTGTGATCTAAACCTCCTCTTTTTCAACCAATTGAGCCAACCTTCCTTGCAATGGATAGTCCCTTACAAGATGATTGTGTGAACAAAATTAGAACTCAACCATCTTACCTTTCTTTTTGAGTGGCATGGGTTGGCCCTTCATCGTTGTGCTGTCTTCATGTTGAATATTCTCCTCCTTGAGTGCTCCCAATGCAGCATGCACCAACATCTCAGTCCCCCTTGACAATGACTTCAATTTTTCAATCATGGACTCTATCTGTGCTTCGAATTCATCCAATCTCCCCAAACCTTATTGGAGTTTTACAAATTGTTGAATTACACTGTCTCTCTTGATCTTCCAAGTCTCGTCACCTGTATAGTCCATCTCAAGATTATATTGGCGAGTACTTCCACTTCTGTCCAAGCTTCACCTTCCACTTGTCCCACAAAATCTCCCCATTGATCGAGTTCTTCACGACATGATCCAAGTCACTTGGCCTTACCAAGAGTGTTACAAAACTCCCCGCACTGCTCCAAGTCTTTTCACAGGAAATCACCTTCCTCTATCACAAGTCCGAACTCAATCATTCCTCAAGTCTATGCTCAAACCACCCAAACCGTTCACCAAGGTTTGTGCCCAAACTGACTCTGCGATGGAACAATCCACTTCATCGAACCATTCACCAAAATTTTACGATCAAATATGAAACAATTCTTGTGGTGAAATCTGAGATGAGTTATGTGATCAAGTGCTTCGTTTCACCAAAAACTATAGTCTCGATCTATAAAAGGTGTGCATATAGTACAATCTTCCATCACATTGTCAAATGGTATCTTTGTTGTAAGTTTGATGTCAATAGTCCCTGTGATGAACCGGTTCGCCTCACCGAACTGTTCACCAAGTTTGTGACATACTTACAACGTTCCCACTAAACTGTCTTCACCAAAAACCACCTGCGCTCTATCACCATTGTCAACACTGTAGTAGTAGTAGAGCTTGTCTTATTGTTACGAAAAAAAGTTATAATATGAGCACTACTGGCTCGGTTTACAACATGGGTAGAGTTGCACGACTCACCTCACCTCACCAAGTCAAAACACTCATACACAGATCTGCCCCCAACAAACTTCCCTGTCGCCACAATCTTCGCACACTATGTGTTTCGCCCCAAACGCGCACCCTCCACAAACTAAATGTCTATTATTTGTCGCAAGAGTCACCAAGCTATCCCAAGATCGTGATATACCTCATGTAACACCCTCCATAGACCTGCGTCAAGACTTCACTGAATTCCACCTTGGCTACTTTCCTTCTCCATGCCTTGTTCACTTCACAGGCTCGTCATGCTCCCTTCCACTATGCCTTCTTAACTCATGCGCCTTGTGTTCTTATATGAACCCAACTATCTCCATCACAAATATTTGTGCCCTTTGGGTGTCATGCCCCTTTGAGGACTGACACACCCATTTGGATCGACACCCCCTTCGCCCGATCATGTATGTTTGAACTCGTGCGCCCATGAACCATCGTTCCCTTTCAGACTAACGTGCCCCATCATCTGGTCACACTCCTCAAGACGATGCACTCCATTCACTTGGGTGCACCCTTGCCTTTTGTGTTTCCTTGAACCGAACGAATTGATTTGTTGTGAGTGTGTTGATGGGGTCAAACGACCTCTCCAATGCACATGTGCTGCCAAGGGTAGGCGGGTGCACTTCTTGGGAACACACCCAAGTCGCCCCATCCTTTCCCAAGAAAAACCCAAGTATTCATTCTCCGTCACAAGGAAAGTGAGGCACGTTCCCCCTTGGATCCGCTCGTCACCATCGTGTTCCCAAGGTGCTCTTTCTTGTGCCTAAAAGACTTCTCCCACCCATCCGATTGCATGTTCCTTGTGTTCTCTTGACCAAATCACTGCCGAGTTTTCCCAAGTAGCGCGTGCACTCGGTGGATGTCGCATAGGGATTTACACTATGCAATACCCAAAATTCCCATGTGAGTGTGTCATTTTCCATGCATCCAAAACTACAACCAACTCAAATCTCCAATACTTCAATACTTGCTCATAATCCCACCAAATGGATCCAATGCTTTGCTTCTTAACATGGCTAACAAAGATGTATACAAGCTGGAGAGGGGATAATCCCCAACATTTCACATAGAGTATGAATTGGATTGGGGTTAATACCACATTCACTGAGCAATCCCATCTTCACAAGTATTAATGCTTCCACCTCAACTATGATGAATGATGAGGGGAGGGAGTTATAGCCGCATCAAGTAATATTACTTGACTTTGGGATCATTTGCAATTTTTCCATGCTACTTGTGCCTTCAAATGTTGAGTTAATGCATGCTTCATGCCTCATGGGATATGATGGATTATGTTGCTTCCCCCATTTTTCCTTAAGTATTCTATTGGAAAACCTATGCCCTTATTTTCATACTTATCAATGGAAGAGTTTAACCTCCTTAGTACATGATAGAATTCACATCATGCGAAGGTTTTAACTAATTTTGTGCTTTGATGACAATCTGAATTAACAAAGGCTTGAGAGGGGTTGCAAATAAAATCAAATATTGAGTTATCACCATTGTATCCCCAATCACCAAAATATGTCGAAATCCTTGTTGCTTTATTAGCATTAGCCCTTGATCAGTGCTAGAGCATTTTCTTGATCACAAGTTGTGTCTCCTAGCCCCTAGGTGAAAGTGGTTCCTTGTTTTCCTTTGAGATTAAGGATGATGCCCCCCACACTTGTGGCCCTGGGATTACCTTTCAAGGTCCCATCAAAGAAGAGAATGGGTTTTTTCTTGGATTTAATCTAGATTTGAAATTCTTTGTATGTCATTCTAAGCTGCCATGCTAAATTTTCTTTTGGTCTATATTGTTTTCTTGGATTGTTTGTGCTCCTTGATATGATATATTTTAAACATATTTTTTTATTTTTCTTATAGATTTGAAACTTTCTACCTCTACATTCCTTTGGAACGAACTGATTCTATAAGGAGACCTATGGCACATGTTGCTTCTTGCCTCAGACAAATAAAGCATTTTGAGAATATGCATTTATTTATGGCCAACTAGACTTTCTAGGATAAAATTTTAGGAGCTGCCAACCATACCCGATTGAGAAGAACATTGCTATAAAAAGAGCCAATATAATTGTTTCCCTAGATATGGAACATCTCATTCCAATCTTGTGGCATGTGGACATTTGTTCCTAAATTTGCAAAGGAAAAATTTCAAACTCTCTTGGTGTATTTGCATTTAATAAATAAGTGAATTGAGGTTTCTTCATTCTTGTCACACAATGGAAATCACGATGGCCCTTGTATTCCTCTTCTTTTCAATTTTGTAACTGCATTTTCCCATTTTCCAAAACCCAACATAGTATTTTAACCTTTGGCAATTTGTCTTTGCCCCATACTGACTTCCATATCTCGATTGTTGGAAGATTTGTTTTGCTTAGTGATTTGAATATTACATCCTAGTTTGACAAATACTGCTTAGTGATTTGAATATTATATCTTAGTTTGAATACATACTGAGGTCCTTTGGGACCCCACCCTTGAACGTGTTGGGATGATTTGCTAATTGTCTTAGCCCCTTGCAATTGGCTTAACAATCCATCTCATTATTCCACTAACCTTTATGGTAATAATTAAAATTTTCCATCTTTTCCAAATGCCTTCAGCTAAGGGATCCCATTCAGAAATGCCCCACAATGAATAGAGATTATGTAATTGCATCCATTCTCACAACTCCACAAATTGTGGAAATCGATTTAGAGGGGGTCTTTCTAAAATTCGATCCTCCCATATCCTGATCCTTCCCCCATTTCCAGGCACCCATGAAAGACTATTTTGAAGGAGGTTAGTCGATGCTTTGCATAACTTCCAAATAGATGAACCTTTGATATATGGAATAAATAGGTATAGGCTCAATCTACTAGCTTGGAGGTACTTTTTGTGGATGAGTGATTTCCACCTTTGATTCTCACCAACCTCTAAAGGATTTTTTCTCCCATTGATAAATTCATTGCTTGTGGATATTTAACGTTGAGTCCTCCTTGGTCCCATGGAGAAATTATTGTGCTCCATTTTATGAGATGATACTTTTTGTTATTGTTCTTACCTCCTTGCCATATAAATTTCCTAATCTTTGCCCCAATTTTTTGCAGAGTCCCTACTGGAGCTAGCATTACCGATCCCTAGAATAGGGGAAAATATGGTAACACACTATTAATAAGAATTACCCTACTAGCAAGGTTTAACCAATTCCCTCCCCACCATTGCAATTTTTTATGAATTTTCTGAGTGATATTATGCCATTATACTGCCTTGGGAAAGGAGAGAGCTATGGGTATCCCCCAAAACTTAAAACGAGACTAGTTGATCACACAAGGAAATCCCATAATTCTTGCAATTGAATTGAGTAACTGTGGCGAAGCATCCCACTCGTAAATATTTCTTTTTCTTTTGTTTATGGTCCCTCGAGAGGAATTCATGAATTGATCTAGGACTTTTTAAATCATTCCGCTATAATAACTGACACCCCTCCCAAAAGAAGTGTGTCATCAAAAAAGTGTGAGTGCCTAGTTTCTTTAGTCCCTTGGACAAGAAATATCCCTTGTAAATTGCATTGAATTATTTCATGTTCGATCCTTCTACTGAGAGACTCTACCATTATGATATAGAGAAGGGGAGAGATTGGGAATCCTTGCCATAGTCCTATTTTACTTTGAAAAAAATAGGTGGGCCTACCATTGACCAAGGGGGATATCTAGGGGCATCTCATGCATGCCTTAACCCAAGAAATAAAATAGTTTTCAAAGCCAAACTTTTTTAGAACTAAAAATAAAAATGAGTGACGTACCTAGTCAAATTCATTTGCCATATCTATCTTTATGACCATCCCTTTGTATTTTCTACTTATTCTTGAATGGACAACTTTTGCACAAGAAGGATGTTATCTATAATCTAACGCTTTTGCATAAAACCACCTTGATTCTCTAATATTAGATTGGGAAGCATATTTTCAGATGATTTGGCATTATCTTTATCATAATTTTATATGAAGCATTGAAAAAGGATATGGGACATTATCTATAAAGTGATGAGCCATTGGATTCTTTTGGGATGAGAGCTCAAAATGAGGAGTTTGTGCATCCTCCATTTTGAGGTTTCCATTTGCTTCATATTTTAGCATACAACCCTAGTCATATAGAAATAGATAGAGAAACCATTTGGGATCAGAGCCTTGCCAAGCTATTCTAGCCCCTAAATAACATTTATTATCTCCACTTCTTTGATTTATTTAACTAGTTCCAAGTTATCTTCTTCAAAAACCAAGTGAGGGATCCTTTGAAGAATTGAATGGATTGATTCCAACTCTTCTTCTTTTGTTGCATACAAATTTTTGAAATGAAGAAAATCCTCTTCTTTGATGTTGCGAAAGCCAATTATCTTTTCTCCATTTTCATTTTGTATTTTTCTTGAACATTGTTTTTCTGTTGGTGGGATTTTGTCTATTTATGAAATAAATAAGTATTTTGATCACCTAATTAGCTAGTTCTCTTCCTCTTTTTATAGGTTGTATGAACTTTCTAGCTCAAGAATTTATCCTATTGAATTTGTTGTTATTGAACTTCTTGCTCTTCCAATGCTATCTAAAAGGATTGAAGCTACTGGAGGGCATCCTTTCTCTTAGATGATGGATCTATATAATTTTGTGTAGCCCATTCCTTTAATAATTTTTTGGTTTCCATTAATTTTGTTTCCCATACATACCCAAGATAGCAGCTAACTTGATGCTTCCATGAACTTTCAATGATTGATAATTTAATCCTCTGATAATGTAACCATTAATTTAGGGTTAAATCTAAAAGGGAGAGGACCATAGTTTTTAGGATGTTGAAACAAAAGAGAGATTGGTTTGTTGTTGGAAGCATTAGAAGGCACAATTCTTGAAATGTTTCGACATCATCCAACACAAAGTTACTATGAATGAGAAATCGATCTAGTCTAGCAACAATGTGGCTTGGACCAACCCTCCTATTAAATCATGTGTATTTTCCTCTCTTGGAATTGATATCCATAAGATCCCAATCTAATATAAAGTCTTCTATATTCTCTCTTTCTTGGTACTGAATAATGCTTCCCCCTCAATTTTCCTTCGGAGGCAAGACCATGTTAAAATCACCTACCTTAATTCTTCTTTCTTTCTTTATATGGTCTTTCATATCTACTAAAGTTTGCCAACACTCCAGTTTCTCCTTGTAATGCATTGGAGCATACACATTGAATATAAATAAATTCTTCCCTATTATTCTAGAGATGAGTTTTATATAGAACCAATGCTAGTTGGATTTGGACTGAACTAATCCAAATAGATCCAATTTCTAGAGGGTGCATATTCCTCGAGAGCCCACTTTGAACTTACTGCTACTCCTTGATTGATTTTCCAAGTTTTGTTTCCAATTTCTAGTGGTTCACCTTCTCCTGATTTTGTCTCCTGGATGAGGAAGATGGATGCGATTTCCAATTTGATTAAGTCCTTTAAGGATTCTATTTTGTGTTTACTTCCCATCCCCATACTGTTCTAGGAGACCATTTTCATTATTTCAATAATGAAGGTTTAGAATTGTCTCTTTTTATAGTTTCTAATGGCATCAAACTTTCTAGACTTGAAAGAGAGTGGATCTTTACTCCTTCCCTAGAGAACTTTCGATGTAGGTCTGAATCCCTAGGTTTTTTTTTCTTTGTTGGCCACTTCCTCTCTTTTTTCTCTAGCTGATATTCTCCCCTGATTTTTGGGAAAATGTTGCTCCTCTCAATCCTCACCTTCCTAAATATGAAGAGATCTTTTCTTGGTAACTACTCTGCTTAGATGGGTGGAATTTTTTTCTAAGACTAATTCAACTTCTTTGTTCCCTTCCTTTGAGGGATTGCTTGAAGGGGAGAACAACTCTTCTACTTGAGAATCTGTGTAAATGTGAGGCACATAATATTGGGGAGTGATGATGGGATGGTTATGAATACTTACATTCTGAGAATATTTTATGGCTGACACAAATGGCTCCATGTCTTGTTGGGACAACATTTCTAATATATTAACCGAGGGAATTGATTTTATTTTTTTAGTTGGAGTTTCTATTGTTGCGGTTTGACGTGATCTTGGTTTTTCTTAACAAATTTCCACTGCTCATCCTTTTCCATAGGAGATTGCACTAGAGTTGTCTTTTTGCAATCCTTTGCAAAATGCTCATATTCATGGCATGCTTTGCATTTAAATGAAAGTTCCTCATAATCCAGTTTTTGCATGTGGCTCCAATTGTGTAGTTTCAATCTTATTGGTTTAGGAATAAATTTATCCAAATTGACATCTACACATATACAAGTGCATACAAATAGTGTAGATTAGGGTTTAGACTTATTGATGAATTTCCCAGATTGTTTCCAATGGATTGAAGTGATTCATCATTCTAATAGTGGAGGGGCAGATTAGGAATCCTTAACTAAACTGACACTACTGAGGGCACATCCAATTTAGGATCAAAATCAAGGGTCCATCCCTTGAGATACATTCCTCTTGGACCCATGAAGTAGGGGCCATTTATGAAAATCAAGTTTCGGTGTTCTTTCAGCCCAAACAAAAAATCATAAAAGCCTCTTCCATGTAAGTAATAAGACAACTTTCCTTTGATCATAGCCATCAAGTTATTTTGCATCCATGGATCCATTGTTCTTGGGGATGTTCAAGATCTAGGTATTTAACGTGGGGAGATACAATGGGGAGAAACACATCTAGAATTTGATTGGCCTCCTTCACAAATCAAGATGGATGAGCTTCCTTGATTGATTTGCTTGGATAAGTGACAAGGGATTGAAAGGCCATGGATTCTATATGAGGAGGAGGAGGATAGAATCCTCTTGAAGCCATGCTCAGGAGGGCCAAGAGAAGAAGGCGTGGTAGGGAGCAAACAAAGAAGTCTAGGGATAAAGGCTAGGGTGTAGGGTCTTAGATTTTGTTGAACATACAAAATTGCAATTTCATAAAAAATTTCTTTGTTGGATTCTAGTGATGGAAAACGAGAAAAATTCAAAATCATAGAACATTTATCCTTTTGCGATTCAAAATTATGGTTGAAATTTTCTATTATGAAAATAGTATGATGAAATACCTCTTCTTTAGAACAAAAATATCCATCATTTTCCATGCTTGAAATCACTTAGGCTTAATATGTAATTGGGGGTATCTATTTTGCAAAATTTCCACAATAATTGCACTTGGCCTCTATTTCAAGGCACAATATTCTTATGTAGGGAAGACATCATAATTGCATGAGTGAAACAACTAACAAGCAGTGGGCGAAGTGTCTAGGATATTTGAACTTTTGTGGGAGGTATGAAATATCTCTTCTTTACCATTGAACTAATCTCTTGTTGACAACTTCGAAAGTAATTTAAATAAAACAATATAATAATCATGACATACATTGCTTTCCAATGTTAAGCATATACTTTTATGATTGTAATGCTATTAATTGATATGTGTACAATGTTAAGCCCTAGATAGTGGCTCATTACCCCTTAATTGGGGCATATTACATTAGTAATGTTTATTTATTTATGTCAGCTTTAGACCATTAGTTGTAATTATACCTCCTAGTCTCCTATATATACTAAGGAGACATTTTCATTTGGAATCATCTTGTATTTGAACATTTATGTGGGCATAAGGAGGTTTCCCCCTCGAAGAGGCTTATTATATGATTTTTTTCTCTTTTTCAAAGCGTTGAGTACTTATTTTGAGGTTTTTCTATGCTATATTGATATTTGGTTCATAACATATGGTATCAGAGCTCAAGGTATTAGGGTTTTGCTGCTACATCTGAGACACCTTGGAATTTTCGCTATAATTTTTTTTCTAAAACAATTCAGAAGGAACACCTTGGAGGATATTTAGTAGACGGATCAAGGTATGTTGGGTTAAAATTTCAGCTCCTGAGGCCTTATACTTTCATAGATAAAGTCTTTCTAAGATAGGGTTTGGGAATCATCTTGAATTGAGTCATTGATGTAAAAATGAAGAAGACTTGAAAATCTTGAAATTATTTGCAAGTAAATGTTATGTGTTAAAAGCAAATGGATCAACTTTGCAACACATAAATTAAAGGATTACTCATGCAAAATACACATAGACAAAAACATAATCAATGAACATAAGCACATAAACACAACAATTGATAAAGGAGTTCACCCCTCTCATGGGCTACATCTCCTGGTCCAGCTTCCAATGGATCATTTATTATTAATTTCTCAAAGTGATAAAAAACATGTCTTGCAATGCTCAAACTGACCAACCGACTACTCCAATGGCTTTAGAGTGTCCAAAAACCCCTAGCTGGGCTTTTTCGTCACCTCAATCGGTCGAAAAACGAAGAAGTTAGGCCTCCTGAAAGTCCCTCCTTCAAGCTTGCTGTCTCTGCATCTACAAAATGCACCCTTGTCCAATGAACCTGGCACACACACAATATATAGAGTAAAAACCCAGCACCGGGCGCAACCACGCCAATGGTGAAAATTGTAGGACGGTTATGGGCGCGCCAGCCCCTAACCGCCTAGCACCTGGGCACATTAGGCTTCCATACGTCCGGCGCAAAGGGCTAAATCCAAAGGCAATCATACCATGACACATGGCGGGTCGTTTGAACCGTTCAAACCATAATTTGAAACCGCGCCAACCGTTATACCAAGTCACATGGTAGTACATACGTGACCGGGGGCTGTGTTATACCCGCGCACAATCGTATATATATGGTGGTCATATGTAATAGCAACACGACCATGGGCCGGGGCTAAGCCCCAGCCCAACCCCCACCCAAATATACAAATATACAAATTTAAATATAATGCAAACCATTATATGGTAAGCAACATTGTATGGGCGTATTGGTCGTGCGGACTTTGTTAAAGTGTTACACCGGCGGTGAGGTCCGGGGTTCGACCCCCACGGACCCATAAAATTTTACATAACAAACCAAAAGCCAATAAAGGGGTGCCACGTGGCACCTTACCATTGATCAAGAATATGCCACGTGTCGAGATATCATTCACCCTCAACTGCCAACCAAACTCTGCCACTTCATCACATGCCACATCATCGTACAACCCTGCCACGTCATCATGTACGGACTGTACAGTCAATGTCCTTTTTTTGCCTGTTTGACTTTCTGAACAGATTGCAATATCTCTCACTCCCGACGTCCGTTTGAGACAAAATGAGTTGCGTTGGGTTTGCAATGATGAGGCCTACGCTCTTGTCCGTTTTGAAGCGATTCCGAGCACTTTGAATTTTTGAGCAAAATTTGATCCCCTGATCACACCTCCCCATTGGGAAGCTTTTGGACCTCCAAAAGACTATTTTCAGTCTATGTGAAGATGAGGGTA
>ML886592.1:2530-16416 GCA_009831015.1 Picea engelmannii | reverse complement strand
ATATATATATATATATATATATATATATATATATATATATATATATATATATATATATATTCAATGTTTATGCTTTTCATTTTTTAGTTTAAATTTAAATTTTTAAAGGGTGGAATATTTTTCTATGCTATTCAATCTTGAATAAAAGGTAATTTTTAATTTTTTAATTAAAGGCAGTATTTCAATAGATATAGGTTGGAAAACATTACAACATATTCATTATGAGCTTTATTCATGTCATTATAAGTATTCAAGCCTAATGAAAAGGATAGATCATTGCTCACAACCATCCAAACTATACTTAATTGACTCTTTTTGGTTATCAAATACTTTGGAAAAACATCAAGTTTTAATTTATCTATATCATATTCAGTTTGATATTCTATAAAACTTTTTTAACTTCCATTCCTTCTTTTGTTGAAAATTTTTATATTTAAAATTTAACTTCCTCTCCCAATCATTGACATTCTTCATTGATTGTATTATTATTCCTAAACGTTGATATCCAAATAGATATAGAATTCTCTTTGAGCTCGATTTTAATGAAAATTTTGTGTGATCAATGTTTGTTATATTTTTACCTGTTTGTCATTCTTTGTATAGTAATTGTGTTTCTGTGGGTGATCACTTGTGAGTATGCATTCAAATATCAAAAGGACCTGATTGTTCATCAATATAGATCAACGATTGAAAATCGAGAATAATAAAATCGACTTTTGGAGAGGTTGTTGCGAAGTCTGGTGACGAGTTTGAACAAAGATCGAAACCAGAAGGTGAACACGAAAAGAGTTAAATTTTTTTTTTGTTAATTTTCCATTAAAAAGAAATGATTATCAGCCTTTCATTTTTCCGTTAAAATTATTAATCAAAATTTTATAAGAATTTTTTTATCTAGATATTAAAGCCCCTTTTTTTTTTATCTAAATCGAGAAGGCATGCAAATTTGTTAAATATTTTGAAAGTAGTATCAAGGAAAATATGAGATTATGACTTGGAATTCTCTTTCATGATTATAGGTCCCCAGAAGAATAACTCCCCTTTAGCAGGTAGGCATAGTCTTTCCAAAAATAAATTTTGTCCACCACTTTAGCTTCCACATTAATTGCAAGCAAACCTACTATTCCATAACGTCTATTTTATTCATTAGTTATAGTTGAGGATATTGACCTCGTATATTATATCAATCCATAACCTAAAAACTAATGAGGACATAATGATCAAGTGCAACTTGAAATGTCATCACATGATCATTTTTTTTGATAAAAATAAAGAAATACAATATTTCATTACTAGATCCATCAGGTGGATCCATCCGTCAACAAAAATGATAGTCTTTGGGTCTAAATGATTTTCGATGTAACTTTTATCTAAAATAACATATATCAATATAGGAAATAATGATACCATACAATTATCTTTACTATAATGATACCTCTTTACTATAATAATACAATAGAATTTCAACCATCAATCAAGTCCTCTTTACTATAATAATACCATAGAATACCAACCATCAGACCATTTTTTCACCCTCTTCAGTATTTTGACCTTCAGTTCTCAAGTTCGTTGCTAAGAACTTTTTCAGGGACTCCTTTCTTACAAGGCTTCGATGAGAGATTAATTTATATATTTTTCATATCACACATCCCCATTTGTAGGTTTTTGGTCCCCGAAAGATTCAACTCAAAAGTGCAACATATCGGTTTTCTCTTCATCACACTCTCTATTCCTAGAAAGCTTGTAGAAATTCCACCTACTCTTGAAGAACTACATTTTGTATTAGACTCCCTTGAACAGTTACTGCTCCTTGGTGTACAAATGTGAAATTTAATTTTTCCCCTTATCTTTCACTCTCCAAATTTTTATTTGAGCAAGTTGTTATGTCATGAGTAATCTTTATGATCATATTTTGTGTTCCAATACCAAAATTCTAGTTGAATGACATCCTTCTAACCCATTCTTGGGTTATTGTAAAATACCCAAACCTATTAAAAACAATTAATATGCCATATGAAAACAAAATTAAACATGGTGAACAAGAACATAATTTTCACATGTAATTAACATCAATATAAAAACATGAATGAAATTGTTCAAGTGACAGATAAAAAAAAACAAAAAAAAAAAAAAACATTCAGTTAAAAATGTATACAAAAGATAATTAACATCATAAAACATAACAACATATTTTATTTTAATGGGTGAACCAACTGGCTATATACAAGGTACATTCCTCTCATCCATAGGTTCTTTTGTTCCATTTGTCTCAACAACAGACCACCCCCAAGTTGAGGTTGTGAGTCCCAAAGGAGGTCTATCTGTCTTGGTTGTCCACTCTCCACATTTATCAGCCTAAAATCTATGTTCTACTCCAACAATAGTTCCAATCCACTATCTCTCTTCCTCTCAACCTGCACAACCCAGGGAATGGGATCCCCCTTCTCTGCCACACAGTCCCTCAGGACTTCCCACTTCCCTCTAGGGCTCCAGTGCATGGTTGTCCAGGAAATATCACATATGGTGAGTCCAGGAACTCTCAGTTTCTTTAGGTGTTCTCAAAGCATCATTGTCAAGGTTGTTGAGACATTTCCTCGATAGGAAATATCAAATTTAGGAGTGATCATGGGAAGGATGGAAGGCGCACTAGGCAATGAGGAGAGCACACACCTGGAGATATATCATCATGGTGATACCACAAAGGTGACCCCCTTTGAGATGCAGTGAACTTCACCACAAAGTCCAGATCGAGTGCATCTCTACCTGGGAGGTTGGGCACAAGTCCCAAGGACAAGGAACTGGTCAACTAATATAGTTGTTAGGGTTTGGGACCTTTTCTAGTTGTTGGCTAGTTAGAATTGGTCCTCTTTTGATCAGAACCATTGTATGTTCACCCTATCCTATAGAAAATATACCTATTGTACTAAATAAGATGAATATTTTGTTTTCCTTACTCATATCTTGTGTTGTTTTTATCTTTCTCTGTGAATTTTATTTGGCTTTCTCTGCAGTATTGCAGATCAAATTATATCAAAGCACTAGTCCAAGGTGATTCTGATCCACTAGTCATAGATTTCAGTGGTAGTTATAGAAAAAACTATATCCTCTCCCTGGATGTGCTAGGGTTGAATTTTTTTTCTATAGGTGACAGATGTGCTAGGGTTTCTTTTCACCCTTCCCTCTCTCCCAAGAGGTGCGCTAAGGAAATCTCCTACGCGTATTAGCTCAGGAATATTTATAGAGGTGCGCAAGGGAAACCCTCTCCTCCTCTCATTTATGTCAAGTTTTTCAGAGGTGCACTAGGGAAACCCCCTCCTCCTCCTCGCTCATTTTGCAGTCTAAAGGTGCGTTAGGGTTTTTCCCCTCGTCCTCTCTACATATCAGTGGCCTATGTTTCAGATGTAGATAGGAGCAACATTATTTTATGAAGATCATGCCTCCAAGAAGAGACACTTCATAGGATGATTCCTCTTATGTCAATTGTTCCCCTATCCAAGAGTTTTATTTGGCTCTTCATGAGCTACTTAGATTGCAATGTCAGACTCCAACTCCTTTGCGAATAAGTTCTCTGAGAATATCAATGGGGACATTGTCTATTCTAGAATTCAAAGTCTCTCTACATACTTCAGTACACATCACGACATATCTAATCATGATAAGCTTCAAATTGTTAGCTTACAAATGGAAAGCATTTCCCAGGCTTGGTCGGATACTCTACTCATTGATTTGAAAATGGACGAGTACTTACTCTACACAAGTTTTCAATCGAGAATCATTTTCTGGTGAATTAATTGAATAAGGATTAAAGGGCATATGAGTCCATGATTAACCATTCTTTTAAACAATAATACATAATACACATGAACTAAAAATGGACTAAGCATATGAAAAGACAAGAGAGAGACAACCAATGTTGGTAACAGAGTTCACCCCTCCAGGGGTACGTCTTCGTACCTTATTCACTTGGAATACGGATCACTTTCATTCCTTCTTCAAAAGATGTTGGGACCTTCTCATAAGTTATTACATAATAGATTCCTTCTCCTTCAATGAGGATTCAACAAGACTACTCACATTCATATCTCTCCATACATCAAGAGGGATAATTCCTTACATGAATAAGTCTCTCGATGCTTAGGAGTAGTGGTACTATGGATCCCTAAGTCCACTCTTCAATTCCTCATCACCCTCCTCCTTCAAAGGGCTCACATAAGGCATTATATAGTTTTTCTTCACTCCCTCTTAAGAAAGAGAATTAATTCCTAGATCCACAATAATAGGATCTAATTGCAAAAGAGGAAAAACAAGATCCATGAATGTAGGATCTCAAACTATCTTCAGGAACATATTGGGAAAAGTCTGAAAACCACCCAAAGACTCTTCAACCATGCCCTTGATTCTCTCAACCTAATAGTGAGAAAATTGGAAAATTGGTGTGAGGTGTTTTTTCACACAAAAACCAATTTTTTTAATTACAATCTTAATGAAAAACATGTGAGTCTAATTCCCTCACAAGTATTAATCATGTTTACATCAAAATAATAATAATGTATGAGTTTTTTTCAAAATCTCATAAAGCATAATTAAATGCATGAGCATGTCATAAAATCAGAAAAGAATGCATGAGACGCTTTTTCCCACAAAGAATTAATAAAATGCATAAGAAAATAAACTCATAAACACATAAGTTCACCACTTTCTCGCCAACTAAAAATCAACTTGTTGAACAAAGCTAAGTCCCTTCCATGTTTGGAGATCCGCCCAGATCACGCCTCCCCATTGTTGAAACAACCCCTTTTTTTCTAAGTTTTCAAGACTAAAGATTAGCTATGGAGTCGCCTCTTAACAATGATATTTATTTAAGAGACTTGTTTTGGTTTCTCGGAAATCAGCGGTTCGCGATGTATAAAGAGCTATTTTCCCAGCCTACTTAAAGCCCTGAGTTCCGAAACCCCGAGAACCCATTTTAAACGTGCTTAAGTGAAAGCTAAAAGTGTTTAACTCTTAATAAGGCCCATCGCAATTTCATGATTCGGGTTTCCCTGCGACAAAGTGTTATCCAATTCTCTCCCCTCATAATCCCGACTCCCGAATTCGTGAAGTTTAGAAAGTTTTTCCCAAATCACGATTAATTAAAAGTTTTAAACATAGGATTATCACTTAAGCTAATCATGTCGCGAGTTCGCGATTCAAACTTTACTTATGCCATGACTTCTAGGGATATGATACTTGTAACTTCGATACTCGAGGTCGCAAGATCCCTTTTTTAATCTTGATAAATTAAAAACCAAAGGTAATTAGTGTTAATCTGCCAAATCGCAGTTTCGCGATCTCCGGGGTTCATGGTCCAAAAATGAGGGTAGAAATATTCGAATGTTGCGAATGCTGAAAAAGGCAATTAAGAACTAAAAGCACTTAATAAACGAACTAAGTTGAATTGACTAATGCCTTAATCAACTTTTACGTCGGTACCGCCTATGGATAAAGCTTTAAACGTCTTTGCGTTCTTCCTGAGTCACGCCATCAAAACATTTATGACATTTATAAGAAGGTCCCGTGAAGTGATTGATACTAAGATCTGATTTTATTTCTAAAATCTTTCCGTTAATGATTTGAATGTTCTGTCAGTGAGAACTTGTATAGAATTTAAGTGCTCAAAACGAAAGGATTACCATCGTTCGTTTGAAATTCTTTCTATTCTTTCGCAGCGCCATTTTTCCAATGTAACCCCTGTTTGTATTTTCTCTCTCTGTGACAGGAGGTCGAATTACAAAGTTCTATATTATGGCTTCGAGGAAAACTCCCAAGACTACTGGTGAGAGTTCGGGTCAAGGTTCAGATATTATCTCTGATACTTCACACAGGAGCACCAGTACTGTCAAAACATGGACACAAGTCTCCGACATCTTGCAACGCGAGTTGATCAATTATTCCGATGATTCCAGTGGTAATGAGAAAGATGACATATCCATAAAATATAAAGTTATCACTCAGTCTGAGATAGAGAAGATCACAGCAAGGCCACATCTCCTCCCATATTTTGATATGATAAAATGGGCACTTGACCATGTAGATATCCCAACCAGGAAAATTTTCAATGAGCAGAAGGTGGTGGTTGGGACTTTCAGGCTAGAACATATTTGGGAAATGTACAAATTGTCTCCCACACCGAGATTCATGCACAACACCAAATTCTTAGAGGTCTTCAAAAAGAAAGAATGTGAGAAGCATGGGAAAAGCCTATCTGACCTTATTAAAGATTGGTATTCGCACCCCGTGAAATTCAGGGCCGACTCCAATGGAATCTATTCGATCTCATCGTTGGAGACATAATTCATGTATGTAGCAATGATGGTCTGTAGGCTGTACGGGAAGGAGGATACTGCTCACTTATTCCTCCCATGGGTGTCGCTGATTCACACAGTGGATGAGGGTTTCATGTTCAATTGGGCCAAGCTTTTGTCCAATAGTCTGGCCAATCGGATCACATAATACTGAGAGAAAAAGGCAAGTGGGAGAATGTCTTATTTTTTATGTTGGCTTACATAATGGACGCTGTGTATTTCTTGACACCTTTCCCATTAATGAGCTGGAGTTGGACTCCAACCAGCGAACGACCTATTCATGAATACCATTCGAAGCTCTGGGAGGATAAAGCCAAGGATTTCGTATACAAGATTTTCAATTGGGTAGTGGTGCCCATGCATATTTCTATCTTCGGCCAACCACCCACTCGGATTTCGAATAAAGATGCGGAAGATTTAATCTGCGTAGCAGACTGGTATATTGAAAGGGAATTTTCATACATTAGGGTTTTTGGTTTCTCTACTCCACCATATGCCCTACCTCTGTTTTTACCAGATAAGCTGGTGTGTCGCGAGATTGCTAGGCAAACGGTGCTCGGTGGGATAAGCAAGGAACTCAAGGGAGTTCAGAAGAAGGTATGGCCACCTTTTCCCATACACATTGTCACCTATTCTTTATTAGATTTTGGCTATGCTAAAGCAGTGGCTGCAACCCTGAGTGAGATGAGACTAGTGGGCATCGAGTTTAAGAAGCATGACCCGCATAAGATTGTGGGAAATCACTTGGAAAGTTGTGGCCTGAAAAGATATGAGCACAAAATATACCCCCATGACGAAGTTGTCCGAGGGATTAAAAATTACTCAGAAGTTCTAAACCGGGTTCAATCCCTTCAGTCCGGAGACATGTTCAATTTTTATAAGTTCCAGGAGTACCGGAGGAGCGGGCTCCCCGAAGTTTTGCTAGGTACAGTCTCAAAACCCTCGGGGTATCAACAAGCAGAGGCCGAGGGAATGACAAGGACAGGCCCGGATGAAGAGGAAGCTCAAGGGAACACAGACAAAACTAAGTCCGTCAAACAAGAATTCGAAGGCCTAAGCCACGAAGAAAGATCCCCACGGGCAGATAATCTGGACAGACAGACCGAGGTTAGAATTGAGATGCATGCAAAGCAGGTAGGAGACCCACTGTTTCTCACACCGAATATATCAGGTACCGATGCTGGTGCGAAGAATATACCCTCACAAATTGGCAATCCCATCCCGTCTGTCACACCCCTACAGTTTTCCAGAGGGGACTCCAATGCTGGAGCGATATCTATAAAATACCTGACGCCTATCACCGCCGAAGAGTTTCCCCCTAGCGATTTTTTCTTCAGCAAGAAAAGGAGGGCCATAGTGAAACGAGAAACGCATCACTAGGCAGGCACAGTGGCCAAAATATTCAAAATATTGATAGATGAAAACGTTTTAGAAGAAGAAGAGTTCGTTGATGAGATAGCGGGAACGTTGGGGGCCTATGCCACTGCAAACCAATACTCAGTTGGGACCCTAAGGAGTCGATTGAAATACAAGGATCGGTTGATCAACGAGTTGCAGAGTCGTCTATCAGAATCAGAGACGAATGCCCAAAACGAGGCATATAAAGAGCTCGAGCAAGCCATAGAGGTCGATCGATAGGAAATTGAGCAACTCAAGACTAATCTTGAGTAAAACGCAGTCAGTCGAAGAGAGCCAAATGCAAGCTGAGCGATAGGAGGGATTGATAAACCAGCTGCAGGCTGAGTTGGATCTCACTGAAACCTAGGTCATAGACATGACGATATTGCAAACCTAGGCCGCAGAGATCCGAAGGAGAATAGAAATGGCTTAGCAGAGTTGGCTTGCCAAAATAGAAATCATCCAGAATCATGTTCAACTAGTAGACCAAGCCCTGAACCAAGTCATTTTAAGAGAAAGGGAAGCTCGGGTAGCCCGAAGTACATTCCAAGAAGCTGTCACATCCACAACAAAGGAGGAGATAGCCATCGCTTCCAGATTTTCCATTAAAGAACATACTAGGGGGAATATCCTATCGATGGCCTAGGAACATGATATATCCGAAAACAGGAAAAGGGCCAAAGAGGTGAGGGATTCTTGTGAAGAAATTTTTGGTTCAATAAACAAAAATTTGTTAGAGCTCGATAGAGAAGCTAGCACTGGAACATTAGGGAAAATCAACATAGCCAAGCATCTGGTTGATATCAAATAAAGTATGGAAAGGGATCAAGTCGAGCTCTCTCAAGTAAGTCAAGTTCACATTGCTCAGATTGACAAATGGCTAATTAAGCCGAATTTACTATTACCATCCATCATGACAGAAGATCGACAGGTGGGAGGGAGGATCCCACATCTGGACAAGAAGCGTTACTTATTTGAGGCAAAAAACCAAGTCGAGCCCTCCAAGTCTATCGCCCAGCTGGTAGAGAGATGTCTTAAATGTATCGAGCATGGGCAAGGTAAAGCTTCAAGAAGAAAATAATGTAATTACACATATTTTCAAAGTTTTGGATGCCAGGCGACAGGGAGAGGTGAAAGGCCTGCAGAAAAAGATAGGGACAACAAGTCAAGCATTCCACATGCTGAGCTCGTAACTCCCATTCTTTGAATAATTGAATTGTAACGCCACATGTTGGTATAAATACATCTTTGATTATGTAAGAGAGGGGATTTTTCTTTTGGCAGATTGTAATAGAGAAAATTTCCCTTTGCCAGGATTAATACAAAGTGAATTGAAGACTCCATATTCCATCAATATTGAGTTATGTGTTTTCCTCTGTTATTTCATTCTTCATGTCATTTTTATATACGTCTTTGATGAATGCTTTAAATGCAATTTAGTACAACTTCTACTATGGTGATCATATTTTAGTTATCTAATTATTTACAGCTTTTCCTCTGTATCGGCTATTAGCAAGTACAAGACCTGTGGATTACTTAGATCTCTATATTTTATGCTCTTTTAAAGTGTTTCTTTCCTTTTTCTTCTTCCGCTAGAGCGTGAGATTCTTCTGGAATTGATGCCTCACATTGTCTGACAGTTGTATGTTTTCTTTCGTTTCATACTTGGTTTCAAATTTTAACCCAATTACGGAAAACAACCTTCGATTTTGTTAAACCATTTAATTGGCTTCACAAGATTTTTTCTCATATAATCTAAAATTGAATCAACAACTTAAAAGAAACAACCCCTTAAATTTTTGTTCCTTAAATGACTGCCCCTGTTGCAAGGTAACCTCACATAGAACCCGACCTCTCAGACCAAACTAGCATTGCCTTAAACCTCTTTGATACTATCCTAAGAACTGCAACCACCCAGGTCGAACTCGAACGTTTGTGGGAGGCCATTGAATGGGATATAACCTTTCAAGAACAAGTGGAATTTAGACATAGACAACTTAGAAATCAACCATAGTTTCTCTTCCCTTTATTTGCTCATTTCCATATCTTTTACCCTCTTCTGGATGCCTAGACTCTATACTTTGTAGCCTTAAGTACAGACTCTGGAACAACACCCACAAAAGAAAATTTTGGTCTCCAAAAGTATCAACTGTATTTGTATGCAAATGTCTTCAAAAGGCACATTCCTTCAAGACTCCTTCACCCACGTAATTCAAAATCAAAATGTGAAGCCAACACTTGCAACTGCTGCAAAGAAAATGTTTGTAAAAAGACACATCCCTTGTCTCCTTCACCTCTGTTCTTCGGAGATGAAATGTCGAATCCCACATCTACATGACTTGCAACCTGTAGTAGATGATACATGTATCACAATCTTTGGCATACCTTACTTGCCAAGAGTTTATAAATACACCCTTTTGGTCAAGTTTATAATGAATCGCCAAAATGGCTTAGGAAAATCGCCCCATTCAAATGTTTACATAATGATTACAAAATGAAGTCACTTAAGGCTTAAGGTGAAAAAATAACGCCTCTCACTCTCCTCACTCGAGAGTGACTAAAAAAATCCATTACAGTGCATCATAATCATTTTACATGATGATTTGAAGCCAATTTCATGGCTTTTATATGGCAATTACATCAAATTTTTGAAGGAAATTTTAATGTGCTAAACATGTGCACAAAATGATAACAATACAAGCTTTTCTAACACTCATTACAAAAATGTGCATCATAGCCAAAATGTGCACTAGTTGTGGAAAATTCCAAAAACCCATTATACTATATGTGCACCAAATAAAAAAACAAAAGATTAAACCTTCTCATTGCCATCTTACCAATTCTATGGCATAGAGAAACAAAAATTAAAACCTTATGGAAATATACCCATAACACATTAATGTATTGGTGCAATAACTAACCAAGGCATATTGACTTTATACCAAAGTTCAAACCTCTTACTATCCGCTTGTGCATGTGTTCATAGGTCTTGGCTTTACACATATTGCGGTGGCTTTGAGTGCCATACCTAATGTTGACTTCTGAAATGTTGGTAGAGGTAGATCATTAGTCGTGACTAGGTCTGGGGATCGAGTCTACCTATGCGCTCCCATTACGTCTTGGCCTGTTTGTAACGACGAGAGTATACATGGCAATATATTAAGATCCAAACTTTTTTATGGTTTAAATTCCATGTAATATTTGAACCCTATGCATTAAAAGTCCAACATATTATAATTTTTTTTATTGGAAACAATTGATTTTTACCCTCGACAGTTGTGGAAGTCATATGGCCAAAATATTTGATATGCAGTGGTGACTTTGAATCTTCGACCCTCGGTTCCTGGCGCTCGACCCACTCATATTTCATTGGCTCTCCAATTTGAAAAACTCATCCTTTTCTTACCGCATCAAAATCCAACCAATCAAACATGGTGGCGATGGTATTGAAGGACATAATGAGCGAGCGATTAGTATTGGAGTCACGATTATTCCAATGCCCAAGAGGTGATGAGAGAGATTCCCCCGACGCTCTGTTTACCTTCGATATGACTGTGGAGAGGTCGACATTGATGAGGAGAGAATTCGATGGACCAACGACACATATGAGAGCATTCCCCCGTCTCGTTTGTTTCTTGTAGTCTGAAAAACTTACTGTGGATTTAACCTTTCAACACAATTAACCAGCACCCAATCCACCAAGAAAAATAAAAAAACGCTCTGCCACACATCATTGATGACCAGGAAGCAAGGGATGCTAGGATATAGCTGTGATTGCCTTTCCCATTTTGAACTGGGTCAAACTTGATGCGAAAAATACGACCTACATCAAATATGCTCACTCTTGCTCCCATCCCGGCCAATGCATATACTATATTTACAACAACAGTTGACTGACCCAGATTTGCGGATCAAATGATCACACAAAATGTGTCGCTCTCAGCATTTTATCACAATCGACAAAGCCCCGTATCCTTTGGTGTGTGCGAGCAGGTGTCACATATTTGTAGGGAGAATATATGAATGAAGAATCCCATTCTATCAACAGGGTTGCATGAAACCTACTGTACTAGATTACCATAATGCAATGTGACTACCAGAATTCCCATACCTGACGCGATCGCGTCTATGGACTTTGTGGTTGTACACGAAGGAACAGGTGTGAACCATCTAATTTTCGTGTTCTCTCACCCCAAATGTATTCGTCATCTTACACGGAAGGACAGGGATCTAGATCCCTCCAAATCCTCCTCCAATGAAGGTATCTTTCTTTTCTTGGGATTTCCTACGGATCTGGTGCAACAATTTTGTTAAAAAAAATCGTAATCTCTAATATGGCAATCAACATTGTCAACACTGTCTCTGCATGCAATTCCTCAGTCCTTCAGAATATTTCGAATTGCAATGGCACAGTTTCCTTTAAAAACCAAATGCAATATGCATCTCCACAGTGAACAAGGTAGTAAAGATCCAATAGGCATTGGCAACCCAAAAACCAGTCTGGACGTTGTGCACTAAAATTCACTCTCTCATGTTTGTCTCAGAAATTGATTATACCGATCAGAAGAAACATACCTACACAGAACGATTGCGGGGTTGTAAAATGGCAAAGGTTGCATAGAATGTTGACATCGTCATTGATGCCCAGACCGAAAATGAGCCCAGGATTCATAGCTCACTGGGGATCTACGTGATCTGCACCAAAAGTATGGAAAACATTTCCCCTGGCTTGATCAGAAATTTCCAGCTCGTGTTTATTCCCATACAGGATACTTGCAGACAGAACTTTCAGCTTGAGTCGAACGATGACAGAGTTTTCAGCATGGCCTGAAGAGACTCATACTTTGTGGAAGATTCTGCAATTTCAACACAGTCATGTAAAACGTTTCCATGTCTCCTGACACCTTCAGCGCTACTGCTTATCTTTCGTACATCCAACTTCTTGGTCTCAACACACATTGTTGTCCTGAATTTGGAGTATGTGGACGTAGGGTGATTAACCCTTGAAGCGAGTTCATGTTTTCTACTTCGAGTAGACCGGATTCTAACATTGATGATAACCAATCTGTGGCTATCCAGACATAGTCGGTGCTGAACATTCCAATGTCCTTCACTCTAGAATAACACAATGGTCATTGGTGAGCTGTCCATGGAGATTCTCTATTGTATAGAATCGAATGAAGGATTCCTATCCACTCTTCTACCCATAGGCCTGTTATCAGAGATACCAAGCTCGCGTAGGCTCCAAGAGTGCTATTACTGATTATTACCTTCGATCTTGTCAGGTATTCGCTATAGTCAATATTGACCATCAATAAAATTCAGAAGGTAAGTGCAGTGCCCTTTAATATGCCTATATCTGGATTGAATCGACCCAAAGAGGCCTTCTTTATAGTCTAAATATTGTTGCATTTAGACATTAGACATAGCCTCCATAGAGATTTACATGTACAAGCTCCGTTGAAGATCCCGACATGGGTGAGTTCATAGTTTCATTCTCAAACATGTTGAAAGAAGGATTTATTATCCAACCAATCAAAGGTTCCCTCTTCCCGTAACTGAGTTTCTTCAGGAACTGATGCAGGAACATTGATCATAAGTTCTTTCACAACCTCTTTCTTCATGAGTGCTGGAGCAGGTTTCTTCCTCGAATTACAACGTAACTGTGGGTGGAGCTTCCAATATTTCTTCTCCCAATGGCCACTAATGTTGCAATAACTGCAAAAAATCCTTCGTTTTGCATTCAATAGAATCTCCTTGTCATGAGGACATGGAAGAGTTTCCCTTTGCTCTTCCACACTTCCAGTGGACGTGCTTGTCTTCTTTACCCAAGTTTTCTTCTTGTGATTTTTGGTCTTCTTTACCCAAGTTTTCTTCTTGTGATTTTTGGCTACATCACGGTTAGAAGAGAGTGCAAGAATGCATATTGCAAGTATCATGCTTCTTAAGATCAAAAGAATAATTTGACTAAACATGACCCTTATACCATTGAGGCTTATCTTCGTTGTAGATCTAATGAGGACTAGGACTAGATGATTTGATTCCTCTCTTGGAATCCAATGATGTAGAAATGGTTTTTGAAGTGGCTCTTGCTTCAACGAACTTTGAGCAGTCTCCAATATCCTCTTGACCATACCCCAAACCTGA
>WSFP011500774.1:0-24396 GCA_009831015.1 Picea engelmannii | reverse complement strand
AATGAAGATGAAGATGAGAAATTTTCCAGGTCCAAGAAGGTTCAGAGTCCATCATATACAACAGCGGTGGAGTTGTTGAGATCAATCTCCAAGTGGGAGATTGTTGGTTGTGGAGCCTGATTATCTTCCTGATTCAGAGGTCCATGCTTTCAGTCGTGTTTATACCCCATGAAGTATTTACACCCCAGAAGTATGTACACTCTTCCACGCGGGGGAGTGAAGAGGGGGGGTACCCCCTCTGCGGGGTCCGGGGGGGCTATCCCCCCGGCTGGGGGGTCTGGGAGCAAGCGGGGGTTCGGGGGCGAAACCCCCGAAGAAAAAATTGCCTTGTAAAATTATATTGTAATTTCATCGTAAATCTGGACCGTTCATTATAAGGTCGCATATCTAACGGTAGAGATTATGTTAGGGTTTTTTTCCCTAGAAGGCAACCCTCTTTTATGAGGGAAATGTATTGCAGCTATGGATGAGGGTGAATATTGTATTCTGAGAGAGGAGACTGTGAGAGAAAAAGAAGAGGAAGTTACAGCAGGTTTTGCTGTAGGTTGTATCCCTTCATTTGCTGGATAATAATAAAGCAAGGACCTGACAATTTCTCTGGTGGACGTAGCCCACACTGGGTGAACCACGTAAATCTGTGTCTCTCTTGTATTGTGTGTCTTCTGTGTTTTGTTTCTGCATTTGTTTTATTTTATTGCTCCACGGTCCTGTTTTTTTAACAACCTACTGTTATTGGATAAATCCATAAGTGCGGACACAAACCGATCTCCCTAGATCCACCTAGATCTAGAACAAAGCATGACAGAATAATACTCTTTCCCTAGATTTTGACTATTGAATGAATTAGGAGGCAATAACAATTGCATACCTTATAATCGCTTCCTTTGTTCGTTGTTTCTCCTACTTCGCTCCAGTGCTCTTGTACAGTCAAGACCGAAACAATACAAACCAACCGAAGTGAAGAAAGTACAATCTATTCAACAGTCAATCTATGTATATGATCAAGGAGTTATACAATAAAATTGAACTAGCTTTATGGGAAAGGGACATATTACTGTATCATATTAATGGAAAGTAAAGATTACAACCTGAGCCTTGATGTCACAAACTTCCTTTCGATGGCCCTTAGCTCTGATACACACATTTTCTCACTTCCATGAAGAAGATCAACCACCTTTGATGAACTTGTTGGAGTTTCCTAGCTGCTATGGCTTCAATCCTTCACACAATCTTTCACTAATTATCCAATGTATTTCTTAACCTTGTTTGCTTCTAACCTTTTCCATGATAATCCCCTCAATATATAGGAGAGAATGAATTAGTTACTTGGATAATAATGATCCCAAAATATCAGAGAATCCAGTACTAGGATAACCACTCGAATGCCATCTCATCCTTCTAGAAGATTCCCTTCTAGAAACTTTGAGAATTCATCTTTTTCCTTTCTTAAGAAAGATTTCGCACCCTAGTAGTTCAACACAGTGAAAACTTCTCACACCCTGGCTTAAGGCAGCCTGCGAGAATCATGCATTCTCGCAGGCAAATATACTAGTAGTCTACGAACCTTCCTAAAAAAATGTGATTTCTGGAAGGAAATGAAGGTAACTTTTCTCAGGAGAAAGTTCTAATAAAGAGCCTGAGCACACCATCATCAATACATCATCATGACGACCAAAATCATGGGTAACAGAATGCCCGCCAAAGTATGAGTGTTGGAACTAGTGACAACCGATAGACTTTGTAAGCTGCATGTGTGTGTCGAGAACCAGGGGCACGTCTAATCGGAAACCTGCGAACAACCAAGCATCTATAGAATATCATATATATCAATTCTGAGGTAGGCATTCCCATACTCAGATCACAGACTGATGACATTATAGACCTGGGTCATGGCCACTAATCATACACTGTGGATCCATGCCGTCAAAATATAGCATAGCCACCGGAATACACTGTGGATCTATGCGAGAAATTTCAAATCAAGACGACATAGCCACGAGACATACACAGCGGATCTATGTGTCGCAAATTATGCATACTCCATCGCAACCTGGATCACAAATATGATATCCAGGGTATTCAATCTCGTCGCCCAAAAGTACGAATCTACCCATGTGATTACATATGTTGAAGTCGAACATGGTAGAAACCACTTGATTATCGGTCATTGATGAAACCATCAATAAGTGAGAGGGAAATCACCATTGATGTCAATGACTCCCAAGGTACTATAGTACAATCCATCGAGTGTGAATAAATGAGTTGATGTCGAACATCCGACAGAATCTTTCGATCAGGAGTCAATGATGTAAATCCATTGTCGAAAGCGAGGAAACTTGCCATTGAGGCATGCAAGCTCCAAGGTACTAAATAATTTCTAAGTCTGGATCCCGGATAATGAGCTGAAGTCAATGGAACAAAAATCATCATAGGAGGGCCTTGATGTATCCCCCATCAATGACACAAAATGAGTAACAGAGATTGAATGTGAAACAGAGCATGACTTGGACATAGGGAAGGCCGACATGGAGAGAATGGATAACTACAGATGATCGACTCAATATAGGTTTTAGATGGACTTCTCTTGAACATATGAACGACACGACCAATGGTTTTGCAGCATTGACTCAAAGACGACACATGGAATGACCTTGTAATCAAATCGAATGAGGGACAAATGGATTTCCCAAACTGGCTTCAAATGATGAATAGGGGGTGTCATGTTCAAGAGCGACACTTACTGCCAATCAATACGAAGATGAAACATATCCCTTTCCCAAATTTTCCCCCACCATTTTTGGCGAGTACCTCTTTATTTTTATGCAAGCTTGAGGAGGATAACATATGCTTGTTGATGTAAGCTCATCCTTCGAACGAGTCCCTCAGAGTATGTTTAACGAACCCTAAGAAGGAGTGGTTCGATCCCATCATGGGTCTGTCACTGTTTGTTTAACGAGTCCAGAGATAGAAAACTCGAAGGTTTTTCAAGATTATAGAGTTTGGAAAAACACTTAAAAGAGAACTCTCTCAGTTCCTTTTTCGTAAAATAGTCTCGACGAGACCGAAAAAAAGATAAATTATCGCTCACCAGACACTTACTTCAAATACTTTATCGAGTGTGAAAATAGCAAGGTCGCTCGACGATCTTTTCATGTTTAGAGAGTCTGAAAAGAGCTTAAAGAGGACTCCAGGGGGGTTCCTTTTTCGTATAACCTTGTTGAGCCTAAAAAAGTGATAAAACTATGCTTGATCACGTTCTCGTGTATTAACGAGCGCAAGAACGGACAAAAATGACGCTCGAGGTTTTATGTAAAAACCATAAAACCAATCAAAAACACGCCATAATGAAGAAAAATATGTCCATACCCTTGTATTTAATTATCAACGTCATCACACCTGCAAGTCATTACACTCATCTTGATATTAGGAATTAGGTTTAATCAATAAATAAGCATAAAAAACCCAAAATGACATAGTAAAAAGTAAATTAAATGAGTAAATAATCATTTTTACCACATCATTTTACATTTCCACTATTGAGCTCCAAAACCCCCCTTTTACCCTCCGAGTTTGGCGTTAGATTGTGGGAGCTACGAGAGACCATTTTGCGAGCCGTCTGCGACATTAAGGTAGGCTCTTCGTCCTTAACATTTTCACGGTTTCATTTTGTCATTTCATTGGTTAAATGTCCATTTTTAAGATGTTTTTCTAGGCCCTATATGCACACTGGCATTCTCGCAGGTAGCCCATACGGGACCTGCGAGAATGATACATTCTCGCAGGTGAGCCTTAATCCACCTTCGAGGTTCTCGCACTGTGCAAATGGGGCACCTGCGAGAACCGCAAAACCCAACAAATTTTCAAATTTTTAACCAAATGAAAAAAATCTTAAGCATGAAAAAGTTATTAATCCTCCTTGTATGTTCTTTGTGCAGATAAATATCCATAAACATGGTTCTTGAGTGGCATGAAAGGGAACATGAAGAGGATAATTCAATGGCTGAGAATCATCCTCTTACCATAGCTGCATTGAGATATTGTGGGCTCTTGAAATACTTTCGCATTTCGGGCATGAGGGCCCAAGTCAGACTACTAGAGTACCTGGTACGTATGTGGGACCCAGACCAGCAGGTTTTTCATGTAGGAGCTCACACATTGTCCTTAGACATTGAGGACATTTACTCTTTGAACGAATTGTCCCGACGGAGGTACTATGTCAGCCTGACCGGTAGTAGAGGTGGTGGGTTAAAGATGAGTGAATACTACAATCAATACTGCGTACCTGAGGCTGAGAGACAGAAGGGAAAAGTGGCTATCTAGGGGGTATGAGACTTGACCCTCCGTACTATCCTTTTCACTATAGCTCGGATGGCTGGGAGTTCTGCTCCACATATGTCATTACAGAGCTACTTCCAGTATGTCATCGAGTGTACTGAGCCTCGTGTATTCAACTGGACAGATGCTGTGCTTCGTAGTATCAAAAAACAATTAACTAAATGCAGATGTGGTAACCTGAAGCAATTCAGGTATGGATATTTGCTGGTGTCCTTCTTCCTTGAGAGGGTCCCCGTATTCAGACTACAGGTTGAGTGGAACATACCGGGTCCTAGGGATCCAAGGATGTTGAGATGGTATCGGCTCATGGCTTGGCACGTAGCAGGACAGATCATCAAGTACAACGATATTTTCTTTGACTGGCTTCAAACCCAAATGTTGATGGTCGATGACTACGCTTATGCCGGGTTGGATTTCCGAGGAGATCCGGATTTAGCACTTCCCGAGGATACTCAATGGGGTGACCTTGGTAAGAAGTACACACATTTTTCTCTTTTTAAATGTTTTTTGAATTTTTAATCATATTCAAATGCTTTTGTTTTATATGTTTATCCAAAAACTAATACAAAATCGTTTGTTGATAACACAGATGTTGGACCGTATAGACCTCCTGGCACTTCTCCTATCTAGAGGCAAGGAGAGGCAACAGCAGCAGCACCACGGTGTGCTAAAGATTATCAGGTGGTGGAATAGAATTTAGAGGGCCTGACAACAGACATTCTAGATATGACTCTGGAAGAGGTTCCACGACGCGATCAACGTCACATTATAGGGGTATCAACAACTATGATTCAACTGCTCCGTAGGGTTGCTAGGGCAGTCGTGTGTTACCATGAACGTCATCCATGACATCACTTTGTAGAAGCTATAAGCTTCAATTTTTTATATTTTGGTCTTCGGACAAACTTTATGTAAAAAAAAAACTCTTTTGATCGATATATATACAGATGGATTCTACTGGATTACTTTATATTGTGCGAATTTTGATGTGTTTAATTTATAAATGGTTCACATGTCTGTCCAATACATAATTAGCCAATGCATCTGTTAATGTAGTTAGACATCTAGGAATATGCTGATATTCAATGTGATCAAAATAACGTTCCAAGAGGCGAATTCGCAAATACACTCATCACAAAGTAGGACTTCGAATAGAGTAGATATTACTTAGCTGTAGTACTATAAGTTGTGAATCAAGTTGCACAACCAAATGAATAATTCCGAGCGAGATAGCATCAACCAATAATTCAATAACGACGCTATACTCTGCCATGTTGTTGGTCGCACGGCCAAGGAATACACCTTGTAAAGATACAAGTTCGTTTGTTGGGGCATAGATTGCCCACGCAGTGGAAGCTAGGTTCCGAGTACTACGGCTAGCACCATCAGCGAAGCCAATATAGGGTAGTGAAGACTCTGACATCTGGAAATCAAACACAACGTCACATAAGGGCAGAGACCAAATAACGATCAAAGAAAACTATAGTAGCACACACAAAATATGATACATTAAAATACAAGTACTTGTGCACAGATGATTTATGCATAGTACTTCTTCAAGTACAACCCATTCCTAGGTTCACTCAAAGGGATACCATCGTAATCAACCAACTCATATGCTCCTTTTTCCAAAACTCGGTGAACAATATAAGGACCTCGCCACATTGGTTCGAATTTTCTAGCACCTAACATATCTCGATCCTGTTCATAGAGAAGAACAAGATCACCTTCGGAGAAAACGCGAGGCTTGACATGCTTGTCATATTGTGCCTTGACAAGTTTTTTCTGGGCTTCTATTACTAGTGTGGCGTCACGTCGAGTTTCGTCTAATCGTATCAGATACAATAGACGTTCTTCTTCAGCAGAAGTATTGGGTAAGAGTTTGACGTCTAGCTTCAGAGAGGGTATCTCGCATTCTATAGGAAGAATGACTTCCACACCATAGACTAATCGAAAAGGCGTAAACCCAGTAACGGATTTGACAGATGTCCGATAAGCCCACAATGCCGAAAACAACATTGTATGCCAACTTGTTTTATGAATTCCTATCATCCGTTGAAGTATATTTATAAGAACTTTGTTGATTACTTCGACCTGGCCATTAGCTTGCAGATAATAGGGCGTTGAGTTATCATGACGAAGACCCAAATTTTCCGTAAGTTGAGACATCATAAAATTCCTAAAGTGACTACCGTGATCAGTAACGATAGCTTGAGGAACACCAAAATGAGCTATGACGTGGTTAAAAAGAAACAAGGTTGCGGTCTTTCCAGTGTTATCGAATGTCGGCATCGCCTCGACCCATTTTGTAAAGTAATCAACAGCTACAATGACGTAACCATGCCCCCCGACTGAGTGAGGGCGACATGTCATGAAATCAATGCCCCATTTCGCAAAAGGACCAACTGAGACCACAGGATGAAGAGGAGCAGGATGTGACTGAATTTTTTGATTGTAGGTCTAGCAGGCATGGCATTTCTAAACGGCAGTAATGCAGTCGTTAAACAAAGAAGGCCAAAAATATCCTGCGCGTAAGATCTTCTGGGCAATAGCATACCAAGACATATGACCACCACATGCCCGGAATGGCAGTCATTCAGAGCTTTCTCGGCTTCGTCAAACATTAGACAACGTCGAAAAACAGAGTCAATGCCTTGACGGTAAAGAGTATTCCCAACGATAATGTATTGACGAGCTTGATAGCATATGCGACGTCGTTCAGTACTAGACAAAGCAGGCCGAAAAGTCTGGGTTTGGAGATATATAATGATATCACCGTACCAAATATCGTCAATGCTAATAAGGAAAAGAGATTCATCGGGTAATGAATCTACTGCTACGTTTTCCGTTGCAGAGTGAGGAAAATCGCATATGAACTTAGCAAAAACTAAGGATTTCTTAGACTTGGCACGATCGAATTCCAAGTCAAACTCTTGGAGTATGACAATCCATTTGGAGTACTTGCCCCCAAGCAATTGACGTGTCAAGATATGTTTCATACGGTTGCAATGAGAAATCACCGTAGTCTTACGCGAGAGGATATAGTGACGAAAGCGTTGGACAGCTTGAACGGCAGCCAACGCCAGTTTTTCAACATGTTGATACTTGATTTCAGTTGGTGTGAGACTTCGAATCAAGTAGTAAACAACATGCTCGTCATGATTATCATCCTCTTGGACAAGAACCATTCCAATAATATACTCCGAAGAAGCAAGATAAAGGAAATAATCGCGACTATAATCGGGAGGAAAGATAAGTGGGGCTTGCGTTAGGGACAACTTCAAGGCTTCAAAAGAATTGTTTGCAACTGTATCCCAAACGAACTCTAAATCTTTCTTTAGTAGCCACGTAAAACCACGAGTTATCTCGATGTAATTAGGGATTAAACGACGAAGAAAGTTTGCTTTCCCCTGCAAAATTTGCAACTGGCGCAGTGTAGAAGGAGGAGGGAGATTAAGGATCACCTCAACCTTAATAGGATCCATCCGGATCCCTTGACGCGAAACTATAAAACCTAGAAGACGGTCAGATTCTACGCAAAAAACGCATTTATGAGGATTTAAATGTATACGATAGAACCGACATCGAACGAAAATAGCCCGGAGGTGGGTAGGGTGATCGACTCTGCGCATAGAATGAGCAGGTAAATCATCCAAATAGGGTTAAACGATATGCTTAATATCATGAAAGGCATAAGACATAACGCGTTGAAAAGTAGTGCCCACATTCTTAAGTCCGAAAGGGAGTTTCCTATAGGCAAAAGTACCCCAAGAAAAAATAAAGGTAGTCTTATGTTGGTCCTCAGGAGCGATGTTAATTTAATTATAGCCGGAGAAACCATCCATGAGGGAAAAGATTTCACTTCCGGCGCAGTCATCGACAATCTAATCGTCGAAGGGGGTAGGAAAATTGTCCTTTGGACAAGCTTTGTTAATATCCCTATAATCAACACATACACGAACACTGCCTCCTTTCTTATCAATTAGAATAGGATTGGAAACCCATTCAGTCAAAGCCACCGGATAAATAAAGCCGGCTTTTAGAAGTTTTTCAACTTCTAGCTTGATAGCTGCCGCTTTATGTCGGTGGACTAGACGAAGGCATTGCCGGACAAGTTTAGCTCCGGGGTATGCCTTTATCTCATGTACAACAATTGCAGGGTCGATACCAGGCATCTCTTCATAACTCCAGGCGAAGATATCATGAAATTCTTTAAACAGGGAGGTATAGGTGACAATCTCGTCGGAAGAACACGAAGCTCCAATATGAACATTTTCGATAATCCCAGGTTTAATGGATATGTCAATGGGAATCATGGGTGATATATTACTTAATTTCCCTTTAGCAAACACATCGTGTGTAGTTTTAGGAATCGTCGAGATGACAACAACGGTCTACGGAGTTGAAATCCATTGGTAGTTCTCAAGAGTTTGTTTCTCCAGAAAAAGTATGGAACGATGATGCCCATCATCCCAAGGGGTGTATTCCATGGCAGACATGATCATCTCGTCAGTGGTAAAAATAACACGAAAAGGATCGGGAGACAACTCATCAAGAGAGGGGGTAGAAGGTGTTGCTGATTGAATGGTCTGATAGGCTGATTCAACCGGACTTAACGACATTACGTCGCCAAAACGAAGATGATCTCCAGGGTCAGGGACAATCCAAGGGTCATGAGACATAGGAAGTTCGTGAGGCGCAGTGGAAATCATGTTGATAGAAGCAACGGACGGGCGTGGAACATCGGGCGGTGGAATGGGGAAAGTACCCATTAACGAAGAGTCCTTTAAAAGAACTACACTAACATTCTCATAACCCGGTGGGGTTTTAGAAATAAACGGCATGTTGCCAGTACGAGTATCAAAATTGAAGAAGGCAAGTTGGTCAATAGTAAAAACCTTTCCTTGATGAGGGAAATGCACTACATGGAAAATTGTTGACACAACAACCCGCATGGAATCGATCCAGCTATGACCAAGCAGAAGATTATAATCAAGGGAAGCATCGAAGACTTCCACTTCAACCTGGACCATCTTACCTTCTAGTGTGATAGGCAACGAAGGAAGAACACCATAAGGCTTAAAACCCGAGCAATTGAAGGCTTTAAGAGTATTTTGTGATTCATTCAAGGGAGGAGAGCCAATGGATTTCCAACAAGCAAAAGACATTACACACGTTGAGGCACCCTCGTCGACAATAGTTCGGCAAATGTTTTTGTCCGAAACAATCACTTGTATCTGGAATGCGAGTTGCAGGGGTAACCGTGGAATGTGATAATCTAAGTCAAAGACTATCAAATTTGTATCTGTTGGGTCAATTCCACCTATAGCTTTCAACAGTTCCTTCCGTTGTGCAGGACAAGACTGAAGGACTTCAAGGGATGACATCGCTGAAGGTGCCTGGGCTAGATCTTCAACAATGCTGTAGTTCTGAGCCGCACGAGCATGAGGATTAAAATCCGATTTCCGAACGACACCCTTAGGGGGGGGTCGGAAAACTGTGTCAAGGCTCGGTCGTTCGAGATGAAGAGGACCGTTGGTAGGTGGAGTTACTAGAGAGGGTTGTACCAAAGCAGGAGGTAAATCGTCAACCTTCTCCTTAGATGGAGAATAATATTTGGCTCTAGTCGTGAGTGCAACGTTGTTCTCCTTAGAATCACCAATACACATCAAAAAATATGATGTAGTAGAAGAGGAAGGTTGGTCATGAATGACCAACTGAGCCTATTGTTGAGACGGGAAGGGTTGGGACAAGACTGCCGGGGTAGATGATTTCGAGGTTCCCTGAAGGAATTTAGTGACCTCAGCACGTCGTGGACAATCCTTCATGTAGTGATCATCACCATAGATAAGGAAAGGGTATCGGGGTTTTCTCTTATCCCGGTCATCAACAGAGGTGGGTTTAGGTTGTTCTTCTTGATTATTATTTTTTCTCTCCTTATTCTTGCCTCTCCCCTTTTTAGATTTATTTTTACTAGCTGGGGTAGATTGAACAGCATTTACCTTAGAAGTTTTGTCGGTGGGAGTGGCAGGAGACAGAGCATTTTGAACATTAGAAGAAGTAGACTTAGGGTTGGTGCTTGAAACAGAATGTGATTGGGCTTGGGCTGTACCAATCACACCGTCAGTTGCATGCGAAGAAACTGGAGTAGTTGAAGTGCTGGAAGCATTTGGACGAGGTAAATCAGGTATTAAATCATAAAGAGTTCCCATTTGTGAATAAACGAGATCAAGATATTGAGCACGACTTATAGCCTGCTCTTCTGTGACGACACCACCCATGGCTATCTCCTTACCTATTTCATTCACAAAAGATTTTGTAAACCATTCCGCTAGCAATTGATCGGGGAGCTCAAGTTTAATGATACGTCGTCTCCTTCGCCACTCATGAATATGATCGGATATATGAGTGCCTTTACTTTGCTTGAAGGAAGTTAAAATCTCAGTCCTTGTATCATAATGGATTAGTAACTGGTAATGCGTAAGGAAAGAAATAGTTAAAGTGTTAAAATCAGAGAAGAAACCTCGTGGTAATTCAATATACCACTTCGCAGCAGAACTGGTAAGAGTTCGTTGAAAAAGACGCAATCGAACATGGTCATCCATCAATGAGTTGGATGAACACCATAGGTGAAAAGTCATAACATGATTGTTCAGGTCCTCTCCCACTCTACCATCGAATTTGGGAACGTTCCAAGGAAGCTTAGCCGGCATAACATGCCATTGGGGAGAGTGACGAATAGGATCATTCAAAATCCTAAACAAATCGGGCAAATCCAAAGTAGCAAGAAAAGGTAACTGTCTATTCAGCTGCGGGTACTGGTGACTTTGGGGTGGAAGCCCTGTTGGAAAACTAGTAGGACTGTAAGCAATCTTCCCATAATGGGAAGACCCAGGTTGATTCAGTGGTGGTTGGAAAGGATAATAACTCGGGGGATTGTATCCCTAAGGGGGGACGTGAGTTTGAGCATTCGTACCCCAAATAGGATTGAATTTACCTGGATATGGTTGGCCTATAGTAGGGACAGTTTGTTGACCCCGAGTCGTTTGAGGAAGATTTTGTATCATCTGATTCCAATACTGGGCCAAAGAAGGAGGTATATTTTGTCCAAACGGTGGGGTTCCAACCAGAATTTGTGTGCCAATCGTAGGTTGTGTAGTAAGTGGATTGTGTCCGGTAAGAGGAAATGGAATCGTACCACCTTGTCCACCAACGGGAATCTGCAAGTTTGGTGCAACGGATGGAATAGTGCCACTAGGATTAGGATTGCCAAAAGGAAATTGAGGGAGTGTCGGAATAAAACCAGAAATAGGGTGCCCAGGAAAAGAAGGACCACCTGGAGAACCAACGGAGGTTTGCGGAGGTGTTGGAGCAGAAGCATTCAATAAAGAATTCAACGCATGGTATCTGGGCGGTAGTGTCGGGTTGACATCGGGCGTTCGCTGGGTGCTGATAGAAGCAAGACCAGCTACAGTGACTCCAGTTAGAACACTCGTAGTATTTGCGAGATGGGCCATCTCATCAGGTAGATTAAAGTGATAAGTGGTATTCACCGGTACAGTCTCTATTTTGGAAAACACTGGAGGGTTGATTTCGGAGACCGTAGGCGAACCAGGACCAAAAAGGGCCCTTCGGAAATCATTTGACCAAAAAGGATCTTGGCCTTCTACACTGGGAAAAGGCCCAATGGGTGACCCAGAAGTGGTAACAACTAAGTCTCTGGAAGCATTCAGTCGAATAAAGGGTCGTTCACCATGGCGAATTCGAAAATCCTCTCTAGTATTGGTAATTCAAAAAAGTTCGAGAGAGTCAGTTGTTTCCACTTGTGGTGTGGCGACAACTGGGACTTCACTTGTTTCCACTTGTGGTGTGGTGACAACTGGGACTTCACTCTGATGAGGAGAGCCCTCAGGTGTACTGGTAGGCAAAGGTTAAGAACCATCCAGATGCTCTGGAGATAAACCTTTCATTCTACATGAACGATGTGGAGGAGCTATTGTAAACGAGTGACAAACTTTGCGAAGAAAAATCTAAGGTCAACTTCGAGAAACAAACAACAGGCGCTAGTAAATAAAATCTAGGAAGGAACATCAAGCAAACAATACCTTCTAATTTCGAAGCTATTAGTTGGTGATGAAATCCAACGTCGCAACAACGAGACGAGAAGGGGCAGGGCTAGGGTGGAAAAGTTACACTGACGACCTTCTTAACAGACTTACAACCTGGTGCAAGCTCCCACACATAATCGTGGGTATACCCTCCAAGGAGCCCGAGTGAGTTTGGTCAACGTCAATTCTAGGTACCGTGAAGACTTTCCCCTCCACAGTCACCTCGGGTAAGAACTTAGAGAGATAGGCCACTGAGGTCACAACTAACAACAATAAATCCTGGGGGAACAGTCGACAGTCTGATCCACATGCAAGGGAAGGGTATCTAGCCCAAAATCAACTCAAAAGGCTTCCACTCAGCATTGTGGGTATACCTCTGAGTGATCCCCGTAATACGTGCAATCTCTACACTGACACCAACAAAGCAGGGTGAGTAACTCTGCCGATATAAATGCGACCTAATGTTTGACCCTTGTGTGAGAAGGGCTTCCCAGCACAAGATGTTGCAAATGGACTTTCACACTCCCTGACATAAGATGATATTGTGTGTTTTGTGCTTTTGGAGAGTGTATCTCTCTTCCTACTCCAAAGCGCTAGCCTAGCTAAATGTTGGTGTAAAAGAGCCCTAGAAAAGAGTTACTAGATAAATTTTATGATTATGCAATGTTATTAAGAGCTGTTGTTTACTCAAAGGTAACGGAAATGAAACGGATGTTGTATGACTCTGACCCAAACCATGCAAGGATGAGAATGAAATATATCACTTTTCGTTCAATGAATCCTATGTATGGGAGAGAGAGAGAAAGTTTTCCAAATCAACCCTGAACTATAATGCACAATTTCCTTTCAAATGCCAACACAAACAATCATTTCTCAAATGACAATTCTCTATGTGTCTTTTAAAATACTTCAACAATCTTAATAATTTGATTTTCCAAGTTTTCTAAAATGAAAAGAATTTTTTGAAAGAAAAAACCTTTTATTTACTTTTCAAAAAGGATCCTCACTATGCCAATCAGAATACAGAAAATCAACACGCAAAGCATCAAACAATGATCAACCCAATCAACTCTTTCAATGAAAGCAAAAATAAAGAGTGAACCACAATAGTCTTCTGAATTACACAAGAAAATGATCTTTTAAGCGAATAATCAAAAGAGAAAAACCAAGTACTCAACTTTCAACCAATCATTGGTTCTCAACTAATCAAACACACTCAAAATCTAAAGTCAACGAGAATGGTTTTGCCAAGAAAAGTCAAGAAACGAAAGTTAAGCCACAAACAACAAGAAAATCCTTGAAACCCTAAGATTTCTCATGCACACAAACAAAGACAAGAAAGATACCAATCAAAGGTCCAAGAAACTCATAAGAGGCAATCAAACTTATCTGGGCAGTTGGAAATACCAAAATTTAAATTCAAAATTTTGAAAAATAGTGTTCRCAGGCAGGCAATGATACACAGTRCGAGAATCACTGATTCTCGCAGGTGACCCTTGAGCAGGGTGCGAGAACGTCGCACTGAAACCTATAAGAAAGGTGCGAACCTTACCAATTCTCGCAGGCTGCAATGAAGTGCAATGCGAGAATGCTTGAACATAATCAAAAATTTGAAAATTAAAGCAAAATTGACAAAGGATTCTGGACTCAGAAGGTCTATCAGGAGATCCTGAAGACTCAAAGACTGATAGGACAGGAGAAAAGTAGAACCAGAGAAAATGGCCACAGAAAAATACAAAAAGCCACAAAGAAAATGGGATTGTTCTCTAGTGGAGTCGCCAATTTTGTTATTGGATAAATCCGTAAGTGCGGACACAAACCGATCTCCCTAGATCCACCTGGATCTAGAACAAAGCATGACAGAATAATACTCTTTCCCTATATTTTGACTATTAAATGAATTAGGAGGAAAGAACAAGTTACATACCTTATAATCTCTTCCTTTGGTCTTTGTTTCTCCTACTTCGCTCCAGTGCTCTCGTACAGTCAAGACCGAAACAATACAAACCAACCAAAGTGAAAAAAGTACAATCTATTCAATAGTCAATCTATGTATATGATCAAGGAGTTATACGATAAAGTGGAACTAGATTTATGGGAAAGGGACATATTACTGTATCATATTAATGGAAAGTAAAGATTACAACCTGAGCCTTGACGTCGCAAACTTCCTTTCGATGGCCCTTAACTCTAACACACACATTTGCTCACTTGCATGAAGAAGATCAACCACCTTTGATGAACTTGCTGGAGTTTCCTAGCTGTTGTGGCTTCAGTCCTTTACACAATATTTCATTAATTCTCCAATGTCTTGATTAACCTTGTTTGCTTCTAACCTTTTCCATGAGAATACCCTCAATATATAGGAGAGAATGAATTAGTTACTTGGATAAGAATGATCCCAAAATATCAGGGAATCCAGTACTAGGATAACCACTCGAATGCCATCTCATCCTTCTAGAAGATTCCCTTCTAGAAACTTTGAGAATTCATCTTTTTCCTTGCTTAAGAAAGAGTTCGCACCCTAGTAGTTCAACACAGTGTGAACTTCTCACACCCTGGCTTAAGGTAGCCTACGAGAATCATGCATTCTCGCAGGCAAATATACTAGTAGCCTTCAAACCTTCCTCAAAAAATGTGATTTCTGGAAAGGAATGGAGGTAACTTTTCTCAGGAGAAAGTTCTAATGAAGAGCCTGAGCACACCATCATCAATACATCATCATGACGACCAAAATCATGGGTAACACCTACCGATATATCGTCAAAATCGAGCAGAATCTCAAACAAAAGACGTGGCAATTTGGGCCTGGGAACCCCCGCATAAAAAAATCCAGGAAAGGGCAGACCCAACCCACAGAACAAAGGACAAATAAAATATGGGCTTTATCAGGACAACCAGTCTAAGACGCAAGCAAAGAAAGATACCGGGAAGTGGTGCGACTTCCATAAGAGCTCTTAGCATAACACTGCTGACTGTTGCTCAAAGTAGTTGTTGGTGGCCAAAGTGAAATCCTTTGAATTAGATGTTGTTTTTGCATCTGAGTCAAAACCAGAAAGGGGATGACAGATCATTGATGCGGAACCCAGTGCCACCATTGCTATCAGCAAGCTCCAGCATGGTGAACTAGACAAGCCCAAAGAATGAGAGCTCCTCTTCCATTCACAGATGTGGGTAAAAGGCACCCTGTTGCACTTCATAATTGATAGTGGTAGCCAAAAGAACCTCATCTGAGTAGAAATCGTCAAGCGGTTGGCCCTGCCAACAATGCCGCACCCACAACCCTACACCATTGGATGGCTCTGCCAAGGAAGAGATCTCTGTGTCAGCCAACAGTGTTGATTTTCATATTGCATCAAGCCCTTAAAAGACGAGGTATTGTGTGATGTTTCTCCTCTCGAATTTCATGATTTTATTTTGGGCCAACCTTGTTTATGGAAACGTCATGCTCTATATGAGTTTAGGCCTCGTAGTGTTATTATTACTTTGAACAGGAAATTTGACAGGATACTCGAGGCAGTCCCACCTAGTGATATATACTTGATCTCTGCTAAGCAATGCAGAAAGGTCATCTCTTAGATGGGGAAGTTTGTCTTCTTCATGATTTTCTCTCAGAATAAGAAAAAGATCACAAACACATCCAGGGTCTCTGCAGCCCACCTCTCCACACAGTAGAAGCAAGTAGATAAAGTCATGGAAGAATACTCAGATATCTTCTCCTCACCTTTCGGGGTACCTCTGCACTTCCAGGTCAAGAACCCCATCGATCTGAACCTTGATGCATCGTTTCCCAATGGGCCGGTCTATCATCGCTCTATGTTAGAGAATGAGGAGATCAAGCAACAGATCTAAGAACTTCTCCACAAGGGGTACATTTTCCCCAGATTATCACCTTGCAGGAGCCCAATCATGATGATACATAAGAAATATGGAACATCGAGAATCTACATTGATTACCGGGATGTGAATAAAATCACAGTCAGAAACTGGTACCCGATTCCTTGAATTAACAACCTCCTTGATCAAATCACGGGGGTCAAATACTTCAGTAAGATTGATCTGAAGCCTGGCTACCACCAAGTCCCAATAGAATAGATATATGTATGGAATACCAGCTTCAAGTCAAAGGAAGGCCTTTTTGAATTGTTGTTCATGCCCTTTGGTTTGAAAAATGATCCAGACACTTTTCTGAAGATGATGGACGATATCCTACAACCATTCACCAATAATTTTGTAGTGGTGTATCTGGATGACATTCTCATTTACAACAAGACTTGGACAAAATACTTGCATCATATTTAGTAGGATTTGCACACCCTACGGTAGCACAAGCTATATGCCAACCTATAAAAAATCTCCTTCAACATGGATAGGGTCCATTACCTGGGCTACATCATTGATCATCATGGTGTGCATGTGGATCCAACCAAGATCCAAGTCATCCGTGACTGGCTAGCCCCAACCACACTCATTGAGCTTCAGATCTTCTTGGGCCTTACCAATTTCTACTACAGGTTCGTGTTGGGATTCTCCCATATTGCGTGGGTCCTCAGCCAAATAACCAGGGTTGGTGGTAAGGATAAATTTGTGTGGGGCCGGTCCCAACAACAAGTGTTCAATGATTTGAAGAAGCACTTATGCTCAACCCCATTACTTTCACTACTAGACCTGCAACATCCCTTTGAGATCGAGACAGATGCTTCAGACTATGCTGTGGGCATCGTTCTCACTCAGCACGACCACCCCATGGCCTATCATAGTGAGACACTAACAGATGTTGTCCTTAAGTACCCTACTTATGACAAAGAAATGTACTCCATTGCGGAAGTCTTCCGCTAGTGGAGACATTACATTCTTGGGAAGGAGATAGTAATCCACACTGATCATAAGCCACTATAGTTGATGCAGACACAAGAAAAATTGCAGAATGACCACCATAAAAAGTTGTCCACGTACTTGGACCAATTTCACCTCAACATCAACTATAAAATAAGAAGCACCAACCACGTCGTTGATTTCCTCAGTAGACCACCAGTCGCGACACTGACCACAGTGCTAGAATCTTGCGGCCATGAGACCTCTCGATGGCCCCAACTCTATGAGACATACCTGGACTTCGCCACCACCTACCAAATGTTGGGTACAAACGCAGTTGTCAATAATTTTCATCTTCAAGATTGGTTTTTGTGTCATCTAGGCCATATATGTTTTCCATCAAGAGAGAGATCAAAGTTGATCTAGGAATCCCACTACATTTGGGTGGCAGGACACTTCAGCGTCGAAAATATAGTGGCAATGCTACAAAAAAATTTCTATTGGTCGAAACTTCGACAGCAGGTGAACAAGTATATCAGGTGTTGCACTAGCTGTGCTATTGCAAAACCAACCACTAAGAAACAGGGCTTGTACAACCCTTTTCCTACTCCTGACAGGCCATGGGAATCCATCTCAATGGAATACATGTCAAGCCTCCCGTCCACCAAGAGGGGAAATGACTGTGTTTTTGTGGTTGTTGATCGCTTTTCTAAGGTGGAGATTTAGGTTCCCTGCAAGAAGAGCATCATGGTAGAGGCCACTGCCAAGCTCTTCTTTGAATGAGTCTGGATAAATTTTGGAATCCCAAAAACCATTGTCTCAGATTGGGACAGTCGATTTCTAAGAACATTCTGGTTGAGCCTCTAGTCACTGCTGGACACTAAGATCACCAAATCCATTTCCTTCCACCCCTAGACAGATGGCTAAACAAAGGTTGTAAATCAAATGATTGTGCATATCCTTCGCATGTATAATTCCAAGCACCCTCACACATGGGATGAGAGCCTTCCCAATGTCCATCATAGCTACAACCAAGCCTTTCATAGCTCAATCAGCCACAACCCCTTTTAGGTGGGGTTGGGATTCCAACCATTGCGTCCCATATATGTTTCACTTCCCCTTGCGGTCACCTCGACCAACTCATCTCCTGCTCCAACTGAGGCTGACAAAGCCACCTGGTTCATTGAGAATATCCAACACATCTTCCAATAGGTTTAGGATATCCTACATAAGTCCAATGACAAGTATAAGTAGTGCCATGATCAACATCGGGTTTCACATAAGTTTTAGGTGGGCGACAAAGTTTGGTGGCACTTGTAGAAAGAATGCCTTACATGACCCCATTGAAAGTTTTTCCCACTCCATTATGGTTCGTACACCATCTCCAAGGCCATGGGGGATAATAATTTTCATCTCAACATTCCTCCTTTCCTTGGCCTGCACTTAGTGTTCAACGTGGATCTCCTTCGCCCTGATTTCCCACCATTATTCGACCCCTCAGAAGTAGCAGAACAATTGACACCAAAAGATCTCAACCCCAACTACATACAACATGCATCCAGTGATCAGATTGTGGACACACAGATCAAGGGAAATCGACAACAAAGGATCCATCTTTATCGAGTCGTCAAAGCAGGGAAGCTCCTACACCAAGGCAAGTGCCTCACCTAAGGAAAAATTCAACAGCAATTTCATCATTTGATGGGAGAACTCAACGCAATGGAAAACATTTCTTCCTAAGGAGAGAGGATTGATCCAGGTGGATATCGGTGACCACCCACCTTTTCCAACTGGCTCAAAACAGTTTTATGGCAGTTTTGGTAATTTACTATTTTTAGCAGTTTTAAACTTACAGGGCCATTTTGAGGGCCTAAATGAAGGTTTTTGGGGATCAAGGTTCTCAATGATATCCTAAGGCTCTAATTAAGCCCCTTAAATGAATATCCTCGAAGATACCTTTCCAACAAGCTATCGTGCGCCTAAAATTTAGATCGTATGCAAAAGTTACGACCCCAAGAAGTTGATGTACTAACTTACCCAAATGGGGCCCACATGAATTTTGGCGCTTCAACTCCTAGGGTTAGGTTTTTTGATGTCTAGAGTTTTTTACATTCCTGTCTACTGTAAAAATTCCTTCAGAGCCTCACTGTAATCATCTTCTTGCGAATGAGCATAGTCATCACATCTCTTCTCAGAGATAAGCCGCCACCATTCCAGCAAGCTTGTTTCCTGCTGCATTTTACAGTTTCATCTTATCTCCTTATTGAATAGAAAACCAGTTTTACTGTATCTCTGTTATTTTGTGTTAAGCACCTATTAATAATCTGTAGTCATTTCGTTCTACTCATAAAATCTGGATCACCGTCCTCATCTCAGTACAGATAGTGGATCAAGGCCTCTGACATTCCCTGAAAGGACCTTGTCAGGCCATCATCACCCATTACAACAATCAGATCCAACCCAAGGACTTGTTCCTCCCCTTGGGGGTTATACTCTGAGGGCACATACACTTCTGTTGGCGTCACAGCTCCTTCCATGACACCACGCTACGAACCTCTGTGTTGTCCTCTAATCGAGATCACCACATGGACACGTTAAATTTTTTAGTAAGTGTTAGGTTAATTCTCAAGGGTTTACTGCAGTGGAAAGCATGGCGATCCACAGTCGCAAGGTTGAACCTGCTCTGATACCATATTTAACACCCCTCGCTCACGACAACAAGCTATGTACTATAGGTCAAATTTTATTTTGAGGATGTATTAGGAAAAATAAAACATCAATAACATGGTTCTCAAGGAATCATTCGTAGAACTCGTCATCTAACATAACATTACAATTTGTGCACGTAGTCGACAGTCTACTACAATCATTTGCTAAACATTCATGGCGCAATAAAAGCTATTAATTCCTCGATAGTTAGTATATTGATGATTCACGCAAGGTTTTCAAACTTGTCACATGACCACATATGTGAAAGTGTAAGGTGCACGAATGTACACACAAGATGCGTAAGGAAATCTAAACGCAACACAAATTAATCATCGCCTACAGTTGAGGTGCGAGAGTATCGTCAATTAATTCACTGCATAAGATCTAAGGTCTAAAAATCAATCCAAACATAATAACTTATCACCCACAAGTAGCCTAAGGCCTCTAAAATCATTCCTTACATCATTGTTTCTCTACGCGCGAGGCGTCTATGGACTATCATTACTTACACTAAATTTATGCGCGCAAGAACTCTAACTTCTAATCCATCTAATCATCAACATGGACTACACAAGAAAATCTAAACCACAAATCAGTAAGCACCATTTTAGGCTAGCGCACAAAAGCATCATTCATTTAACTCGCTGCACATAATCCATCTATTACTATCACTTTGGATACTACAATTTTTTGTGTGCACTTGCCTATATCCATTACTATTGGCACAATGACTTTAATTACTAAGCCAAACATCATTGCACGAGGTAAACAAAGTTAGTGACCACCTAAGGTAATGCATTCTTTTTAAAAGGGTAACATACCATTCTACAGGTGACAAAGGGGATTGCCCCAGACACAAAGCATTGAAGGTGTAATTAAGGTGAATACGACCATAAACCACATGGTACGAGTTTAAAAACTTAATATTAAGGTTAATCATCAAATTTTGTTGGGACTCCAACAAAATATGAATGCCATCCTTTATGAATATAATAGCACTGAAGGTGAATATCATTATTTATAATTAATAACAAAGAAGGTGACTGCCATCACTTGTGATTAAAGGGTGAATAAAATGTGAATGCCAAGTGGATTCCATCATTTAATTAAAAGTGAAATCCATCTCCTTAAAAATATAATTAGCAATGAAAGTGAAATTGCCCCTTTTTAAAAAGGGGAACGCCATCAATATACAACAAAAATTTTTAAGTCTAAAAGAAATGAAGCTGAAAATCGATGTAAAAAATTATTAGATTCATTGTCAACAGTAATCAAAGACAAGAGGATGTCAGATCTTGTTTTTGTACCTCTATTAATAATTCCAACCCAGAGTTAAGATGGTTTCCCAAATAGAAATAAGGCACTGGTTGTCTATCAGTTAAATTAATGCATAGTTATGGCCAGCTAGCAACCCCAGAAAAGAGGATTCGCTTCCATTAAAGATGCAGTGGTAAATCTGCCTGGCCTGCTCAATGATCCAATTTGAGGTCTATTATTTAGGGTTACGGTATCCATTGAATTCCCTTTCATACAATCCATATTCTTGTCTTCTATTAAATGTTACAGTATCTAGGGGAAATCAATGTCAAACTGGGTGAACGACTGTGTATTTACTTTTAAAAGGGGATTTAAAACTCTTATGAAAATTACATCTTGTTAGGCCAATTCGCTATCTAGAATTTTTTGTGTTAGAGCATATGTAATTCGTTGTCTTTTAAAACTAAAATAAATATAAAAATTGCTATCTGTGGAACATAGATAAGATCTACATAGTAAATTCGCTATCTAAGTAATATGTATAATAAAATCCTATCAATAATCTATAAAACAAAATCGTTGTGTGAATAACATGGACAATTAAATCACATGATATAAATTGATACCGTTGTGTAATGATATAAATCGACTTGTACATATATGATATATGAGATCGATGTGCATTCAATATTAAATTCGCTACAACATTAATCGTTGTCAAACAAAGATCTAAAAACGCACTCACACGTAGTCATTTATTAGATAAAAACGTAGTTACCCATAAAAACACAGTCATTAGATAAAAACACTATCACTAGTTAAAAACATGGTCACATAGTCATAAAACACAATCACAGAGTCACAATGCAATTATAAAAAGGAATACAAAATTATAAAGCACATCCATACACATATAAAACAAATTCGCTATTATAAAACACTGTCATAATGTTGTCAAAAAGGCTATCATATTGCAATTATAAAAAGGAATTCACAAATATAAAATGCATTCATTTACATATTGTTGTTTATTTAAAGGAATTGGCAATTTCAAAACGCAATCATTCAAGGTGTAAATTCGTTTCTACCAAAAGTATAAATCCATTCTCATTCCAGGCAAAAGAATGCAGGCGATGACTCTAAGAAGAACAACAAAAGTAGTAGAATATCGCATCAAGAAACAATCAATCACATGATTCAATCATTCACAAATAAGGCGCAAGGATTAAAGATCAATCATAAAGGAAAGCACAAAGTAAGTAAGGGATAGATAGCTGGAAAAAAATTATCCTTCACTCATCATCCCTGAACAAAAAAGAAGGGCATTTGAATCTAAAGGTCTTTAAATACCGAAGTGACAACCATTGATTCAACTCTTGGTTGACTGCTCAGGCACGGACTAATGACTAAAGGGATAAGGGAAAAACACAAATTTCTTCGTGATAATCAATAAAAAAAATATAGAAAAACAAAATATTTACACAATCGAAGTACAGTAATGAAAGCACAGGAAAACTATTAAACTACCATTCAAAAATATGCGCATGCGTACCATAGCCAAATGAGAAACCTCTGAGTCATTTTCTCATGCATGCACCGTTGAGCTCCCTCTTGCCGACTGATGTGACCTCACCGGTACCTTCCATCCAACGCTAGGAGTAATATTCTTCCCCATAAGCCCCTCAAGCCGCAGAGGGTCCACAGAGACAATACCAGGGAATCACTAGCACCCAACTCATCTTGCAAGGTCGAGCTACAACTCGTTACTCGAGATGGGTATCCCAACTCCCATAAAAGAAGTTCAGTGAAGACAAAATTTCAGCAGCGTAATGTTACGCATAAAGATAAGCTCCATACTCATCCTCCTGCATCCATTTTATAGTGTTTTTAAGTGATTTATTTCTCAAATTCCCATTAAATTCATTTTTTATTCATTTAATCAGAAAAAACCTCCCTCGTATACATGTCACACATCCCATAGTTGCAGTAGAAAATTAATTTTATTAATTATTTAATTATTCATATTTCTCTCACTCACCTAAAAACATTCCTAAACACGCTCCTTGGTGTCCCAATATTCCCTTACAAATCTTAAATGACTTACGCCTTCTTAATTCCTAGTTGAGTTCAAAAATAACAAGTTCCCAAGGCAAAATCCCTTACTAAGTTAGACATTTAGGTTTTTCTTTATGTTTTCCATTTTCTTTAGGTTTCCCCCTTTTTTATTAAGTTTCCCCCTTTTTCTTCTTTAATTAAAAATTAAATTAGCAAGTGTAGATGAAACAACCCTTTACCCTTTTTTCTTTTTATCTAAAATTAAATTAGCAAAAAAGATAAAAACAACCATTTATGTTTTTTGTTTAAAATTTTAATCCTCCATTATAATCTTGACTTTAATAAATAAATTTGAATTTCTTACCCCCCTTCTTGTTACATGTTCATTTGTTATTTTTTTTTCATCACATGTTCTAATTAGACCTAGGTTGTAATTTCACTAGGCTGGGCGACATGTTTACTAGGGAAAAGGTTTTTAAATCTTACTTGTCACATCATTCATTTTAAGGGCATTTAGGTTTATTCACTTACCATTTAAAATCACGACGTGCCCTTCAGGATGCACTAGGTGCTCCAAGGGTGCCACTCGCCTCTTTCCATTTTCCTTGCGTGGCGTTCCCTTTAAGATGCACTATGTGCTCCAAGCGTGCCACTCTCTGTTTTCCTTGCGTGACATGCCATTTAGGACACACTACGTGCTCCAAGGGTGCCACTCACCTCTTGAATGACTTGGTAGACATAAAAAATCGTTGGAGTAAATATTCTGCCAGGTGATCTTATGGGAGACTAAGGGCCTCTAAAGAATAATGCTCCTTCCTTATTGTGTGCCCCTTAGAATCATCGTGAGCGACTGTCACAGTATGCCCTCACGACATCGTGGGTCTTCTCGAACTAGGTAATTGTTAACCTACAGTTCGAGCCACGATGGGAGTGCTAGTAGGCTATAGAAAGGATGTTGTCCACACCTTTCCCTCAAGTCTCTGGTTGTCATGCGTGACCCCTCTACCCCACATGTGAGTCTAGTCGACAAGCTATCGTCAACCTACATCCATCAACAAATCATGTTAACAATAATAATCAGTCATGATAACATCTAATCATATTTACATATGTCACA
>WSFP011500773.1:0-13886 GCA_009831015.1 Picea engelmannii | reverse complement strand
AGGGAGGATTGATCCATATGGATATCGGTGGCCACCCACCTTTTCCAACTGGCTCAAAATAGTTTTCTGACATTTTTGGCAATTTACTATTTTTAGCAGTTTTTACTTTCGGGGCCATTTTGAGGGCCTAAATGAAGGTTTTTCGGTATAGAGCTCCTCAATTATAGATGAAGGCATGATTGAGCCCCCAAAATGAATCTCCTCGGTGATACCTTTCCAATGGGCTATCACACGCCTAAAACAGAGATCGTATGCAAAAGTTACGACCCCGGGAAGTTGATGTACTAGCTTACCCAAACGGGGCCCCCCACATGACTTTTGGCGTTTCATCTCGTAGGGTTAGGTTTTTGGATGTCTAGGGTTTTTTTCATTCTTTCTTATTGTAAAAATGCCTTCAAAGCCTCATTGTAACCTTCTTCTTGCGAATTCACGCTGCCGTCACATCTCTTCTCAGAGATAAGCCGCCACCATTCCAGCAAGCTTGTTTCCGCTACATTTTACAGTTTCAGCTTATTTCGTTATTGAATAGAAAACTAGTTTTACTATATCTCTGTTATTTTGTGTTAAGCACCTGTTAATAATCTGTACTCATTTCGTTCTGCTCATAAAATCCGGATCATTCTGGCTTATGGCATGATCCTTCTTTTTCATTTACCTGATTCTTCAATAGTTCCTCTATCCTTTTGGCTTCTTCAAGTTGGGTCCTTAGATTGGCATTGATTTTTCTTGTTTCTTTAAGCTCTTCAAGCCTTTTTCTAAGATCTTCATTCACCTTATTCGTTTCTTCTTCTTGAATAATTATTTCATTCTTTAGTCTCTTGATCTCTTCTTTTTTTTCTTCTAATTGAGTCCTTTGCTTAGTTGTTTCACTTCCTTCTTGTTTCTTGAGTATTTGTTTCAGTGCCTTTGATAATTTTCTAGGGATTCGTTAGTGATTCTTTCAGGATCCTCAAAAGCATATGGATTAAATTTTTCTTCTTCTAACACATATATAACTTTATCTTTAATCTTCAACAAATATTCTTCTTCATCTATAAGATAATTGTTAGTTGATTCTACACAAACTACCTCTAGATATTCTTCTTCATTTGTAGGAGAAAATTCAACATTATTGCATTTAGAATTATTACAATTACAATATTTTGGAGAGTCTTTAACTTCATTGATGATTGAGTCTTGATATGCCTTCTATAGCTTCAGCCATAAGTCCTTGGCAGAGGTACATTTTCCTTTGATTTCTTTGATAGAACCTTAAAGTTGATTGAAAATGATCTTGAATGCTACTGCGTTATTCTTATTTCTTCCATTTGAGCTGCAAATTTTGACTGATTCTTCAAGGGAATTGATCTAGCAACAAATGTATCTCAAACCCTTGCTCCTTTTGACTTCAAATACCCTTTCATATTTATTCTCCATGGTGAGTAATCTATCTCATCAAATAAGGGAAATTCTTCTTCATGTTCATCCATTTGTGTGTCCATGGATATCCTTCAAGATTGTAAGGCTTATGATGAAAACCTGGCTCTGATACCAATTGTTGGATACACCGGCCACACTGAGAGGGGGGGTGAATCAATGTAGGGCTCTTTTTACACATCTTTCAAAACTTTAGTTAGCAACCACTTCAAACATATTATTCATTCATACTTAGCTACTTTCATGTGTCAACAAAATTCATCAATAATAGATAACTATAAACCATCACCATAGTAAACATAAAGAACACCATATATGTGTGTAATCTCTTTGTATTATGTGTTACATGAGACTACAATATCTGGGTTTTATCAACCCCAACTGAAAAAATAGCACCAACTCCAATAGAGTACCAACTATCAATACAAGACCCAGCTTGTAGAGCTCAGCACCAACTTAGATGCGAGGAATCTAACCCCCAAGTACAAGACCCAACTTGTAGACAGAAACCAATCTGCCGAAAGATATGTGACCTATCTATACTGCAACACACATATGTACATAACCTGTCTATATTGTAGCACATGTATGTATGGGACCTTCCCTTTGTCATCCTATGTACACCTTTAGAAAAATAGGGTTTCCATCTTTCTGCAACTCTGAAACATTTGGCCCTTTAGACCTTCACTTCCTTTGTCACATCCACCTGAAACATGTCAATGCAACCAACATGTTCCTTCTATACCATACAACAACCTATGTATGTCCCTCATGCATACATCATCATACAACATAGATATCGCTCAATCATATCAGAATTGTACCATACATAAGAATTTTGCTCACTCAACCAATTAACCAACATATACCATATCCAGATATCACAACAACCATATAAAAAATGCCTCAAGAATTCACCATATCATAAGAAAAGGTGATCATTAAAACAAACATGTATCCATACCATAACTTCTGTAGATGATATGAACCTGTAGAATGTTGACCTCAGAACTTGCTTCAAACTATAGGGACCTGGCACCAACATCTACTCAATTTTTCATGACCCTTTCAGTTGTATGTGCCATTTTCTCCTATAGTTGGCGTATGTACGCTACCTCAACCATGGAATCCCACATATGTACGTGACCTCCTCCACTCCAGCCTACTTACGTTTCAGAAACTAGGGTTTTTTTGGAGCTCCAAAACTTTTCTCGGCAACCTTCCTTTGCTCCTCAGACTTGCGTAACTTTAGATGTATCAATGGGTACCTTCAATATACATTTCAGAAGATAATAGATATTCAATATTATCAAATATCATCATCATGCGAGACCCTTTCTCTCTTATTTATACTCTCCAAGTAGCTTCCTCTAGGGGTTATCTTCTAACCAACTTCCCTCTTAGAGATAACCCACTTCTAACTACTTTGTCCACATACAACCACTATATCCAAAAATAGGAATCTCACCACTTCCAGTTGCAACTAATTTATTTTTAATTATTTTCTTTTGCAACAAATTAACCCATGATTAACTCCTAGTTACAACCACTTTGACTAGTCAACTTCGTCTAGGGGATTCTAGAATAATTTGACTTTTGTTACCTTCTAAGGGATTCTAGATAATTCATGAGGGTTCTCCAAATTCACTAATCCACATCTCCTCAACCGTGAGGAAATACATGACATACCACATATCACCGGAAATGGAATGACATGTACTATCCATCCATGATAGTCTCACCTGCAAATTCACTAACCTTCATTACATTATTTATCAACAAAAATTTGAGTCTCATAACCACACTACTAGAATTACTCAAGCACTTAACCATTTGGACTTTACAAAGTGTCTTCTCATGAGGTATTTCACCATAAGGGGACCACTTTGGAGTTCATCCATTTGTTACATTCTATAGAAACATGAGATGACATCAATGATACAACTTCCTTTGATATCAACCTTGACATCAATGAAAATACATCACTATGATACTACTTGACATCTATCCTTTGACATCAATGACAACATAACACAACAATTGTGAAAAAACTCATTCACCATGATTAGGGTTTTGCAAATTTATTTTTAACACAATTCCTAGATCCCGAAACTTTCCAAAAATATCCAAAATAAAACTGATCTGATACTAATATGGTCTATAAACTACCGTGGATATTCCACTAGATCAGTTTGTCACAGCATATATTATATTATACTGAAATATTTTATTATACAAGTTTAGTTTCCATAGATATCATATTTAAAATCACTAGCTTAATAATAAAATTAAGGAAATAGTTGAAATGAAAAAATGAAAGGCTAAGCAAAAGAACACACCATCCACAACAATGAATACTATTGAATTTTCTGGTTTTTAGATCTGATAATTATTTCCTTATTATTTAAATTCTATCGTTATGATAGAATAATTACACACTGAAAACCTCAACAAGACTTAGAAAACTTGGTGAGAGGTTATTGTAAGTAAAATTTTATATGAGATTATATATTACAATTGAGGGCCCCGATATATATACTTTGGAGGAGTTCCCTTTCATTAATGGACATGTATTTTCCATTATTGTCTTTTCATTAATTAATTTAGTATTAATTATTGATTATATATATTATATTTATGTTGATGATTATTTCCTCACATGCACGTCTAATTAATATAGATCACTTCATCCTAGAGAAGGAAATTTGAGAACACCTCGAGTCTATCCACTCCTTGTTAGTAGAAAGACTATGTTTGGGCCATTCACCACTAGCAAATATCCATGAGTGAATGAGTCATTTCCCTTGGTCAAATCAGCATGATCAATCTGGGAGAAGGTTTGCTTGATGTTGCTAACTGGAGAAACATCAACACTCCATCTCATCAAGGGAGACATTCTGCATCACACAAATCTTGTCTCTGAAGTATACAAACTTTTTCTTAGATAGAGGATTGGCGAGAATGTCCTCAATTTTCTCATATGTGGATATGTACTCGAGCTTTACTTCTCCCTTTTGTACCATGTATCTGATAAAGTGATATTTGATCTCAATGTGCTTCAACTTGTCATGAAATATTGTATTTTCTGAAATCTTGACTCAAATTTGATTATCACGGTGTATTAAGGTCGTCTTTATATATTTATCAAATAATCCTGCAAGAAGTTTGTGAATCCATACTGCTTCATGAATTGTGACACTGGTTGCAATATACTCTGCTTCTACTGTACTAAGTGATACATAATTCTACTTCCTGCTAAACCAGGATATCATAGTTGATCCTAAGATGAAGTAGCACCTCGAGGTGCTTTTTCTGTCCACTACATTCCCTACCCAGTCAGAATCAGTATATCCTTGTAGCCTCATTTAACCACTTAAGTCATATCTCAAACCATATCCAACTATACCACACAGGTACCTCAACACATATTTTGTTGCAACCCAATGGAAGTGCCTCGGTTCAACAATGAACTAGCTTAGGGTGTTCACTGCAAAGAAAATATATGGATTGGTGTTAACCATGTACATCAAGGATCCAATCAACTTCCTGTACATAGTGGGATCGACCATATCTGAATATGAAGTATAATCACTCAACTTCTTCATATTTGTCATCCTAGGTGTAGCCATGGACTTGCAGTCCATCATACCAAATCTTCTCAAGATTTCAATTGTGTACTTCCCTTGTCCAATTAAGATCTCACCTAGTTTCTACCACACCTCCAATCCCAAGAAGTAATGAATCAATCCAATATCCTTCATCTCGAACTCATAGGCCAACTACCTCTTGCACTGATTGATGAGTCGGTCTACCCTCGTAAGGAACAAGTCATCAAGATATAACACCAATATCAAAGGATCACCATCAACAAACTTGTAGTAAAGGTCAGGATCTGCTTCACTCTTGGTTAAGCCCAATGTCATCAAGTATCCATCAATATTGGAGTACCATGCCCTGGGTACCTACTTAAGTTCATATAAGGAATTCTTCATCCTGCAAACATGAGAATCCATCCCATGTACCTTAAATCCCTGGGGTTGTTTTATGTACACTTCCTCCTCAATCACACCATTGAGGAATGAAGTCTTTACATCCATATGGTGTAATCTCCAATCTAGGATTTTTTCAATGGAAATAATGGTCTTGATGGAAGTGTACCTAGCAACTAGAGAAAACGTATCCTCATAGTCCACTCCCTCTTTTTGGGAGAACCCTCTTGCCATGAACCTTGCTTTGTACTTTTTGATGTTTTCGTCTACTGCATGTTTGATCTTGTAGATCCACTTGGAATTCAATATTGACTTCCCCTTAGGTCTCGGCACAATATCCCACACATCATTATTCATGATGGATTGATATTCCTCCATCATGGCATCTCTCCAAACTTGTTGGCATGCTTCCTCCTCATAACTAGAAGATTCAGAATCAATGATGTGAATCATCAATTCCATATAAATAGATAATTTGTGCAGTCATCTACTTTACTTGAAAGTACCATGGGGAGTTTCATGCCTCTCTACATTCTACAATGTATCATGAAGCTAGACTGGCCTCTTCATGGTCTCTGGAACAACGACTCTAGGCGGGTCCACTAGTTTAGTTGACTTTATTGAGTTCTCCTGATAGTCTGAAGGATGATCAACTGGAACAAATGGACCTGAACCCAAATCCTTAAGAGGCTCCTTATCCTCACCATTGATCTCCACATGAGACTCTCTGGACCTCCTGAAGGTTGTTTCTTCATCAAAGGTGACATATCGAATGACCTCTATTTGGCGTTGTCCTGGAATGTAGATTTTGTAATCCTTTGATGTCTCATTATATCCAAAAAATGTCCCCTTATTCCCAAAAGGATACAACTTCGTCCTTCTCTCTTTGGGAATGTGAATGTAGATTGGAAAATCAAAGATCCTCAAATGAATGACATCTAGTTTCACACTTGTGAAAGCCTCCTCATGATTCTTGTCTCCCATGATCTGCTGAGGACTCATTTTCTCGACGTACACTGCTATACTGGAAACATATCCCCATAAGAGAATGGATAAATCTTGATCATGAATCATGGTTTTGGTAGCCTCTATAACCATGTTTTATTGTGGGTTGTAAGGAACAATCAAATTCCTCTTGATCCCTTCCTCCTTTCAGAAATCATTGAAGTCCCTCAAAGTGTACTCTCCTCCATTATCTGATATCAAATCCTTTATATTCTTCTTTTTCATGTTCTCTACCTAATCCATAAACTCCTGGAAACTGTTGAAGACCTCATCCTTGGCATTCATGAAGAAGATCCATGTTTTCCTAGAGAAATCATCAATGAAGATCACATAGTATAGGAATCCAACCAAAGATGCAACTATCATAGGTCAACATACATCTAAATGTACTAGATCCAATATCCTCTTCGAACTCTTGTCACTGCTTGGAAAATATCCCTTGGAATTATCTCCAAGTGCACATCCCTTGCAGATGTCATCATGCTTTACCTAAATCTCTGGAGGTCCTATGACCATGCTGGTAAAGCATTGTAATGTAAGTGTGAAAATATTTGATGCCATAGCTCACAAAAATTGATGTTGTCATGTACCAATTCCTGGGATGTTCATCACAAAAATATTTATAGACCTCCCTCTCAAACACTAATCACTGGTGAGGAGTCTATTCTCGAGCCCTTAGGAAATACAAGAAACTGTCCATTCACGAATGCAAATCTATAGCCTTTATCCTCCAATGCTGAGGTAGAAAGTAGGTTCTTCTTTATCCCTGGTACATACAACACATCTTGTATATGAATAGTATCTCCGGACTCTAGTTGGAATGAAGTTGTCCCAAATCCTCTCATTTCATACTTGGCATTATCACCAAGTTATACTCACAATGTTGATTCCCTTTCAATCAAATCTGAGATACAATTATGAGAACCTGTCATGTGCCTAGAAGCACCACTATCCTCTAACCAAATATCACTTCCATATATAATAGTGCCTGAAAGAGAAGAGAAAAATAAGTACTCTTTCTGAATTTCATCTGCAATCTCATCAAGTTTAGATTCCTTTGTCTTCTTCTGTGGTGGATGCTCATCAATATAGATTGTTGATGCATGTTTTTTTTTCTTCCTTTTCTTCTGAGGACATTGAAAATCATGGTGACCAAATGTATGACAATTGAATAACTTGATTTTTGAAATACCCTTCTTCTTCTATTCTTTAACTGGGGTTGATCCTCCCCTTGTATTTTTCTTTACAAATTTCCTTTTTCCTTTTCCTTTTCTTGCATGAGCTACAAGAGCTTGAGTTCCTTCATCCTAGGGTTTTTTCAAGATATTTTTGGACAATGTTATGGCCTCCTCTTGGAAACAATCAGTCCATAGCCGATCAAACTTGGGAAAATCCTCTCGTCCACAAATGCTATGAAAAAATGGTTCCCATGAAGAAGGAAATCCATTAAGAGTCACTGTAACAAGTTCTACATCATCAATGGTGTCTTCAATGGTCTTAAGTTGATATTTCAACTGGGAGAATTTCATAAAATAAGTGGAAACTAAATCTAATTTTCTCATCATGATACAATGGTGCTTATTTTTCAAAGCTAATTTCCTGCTAGTGTTCTTGATCTTGAACAATCCCACCAAGACGTCAAACATTTGTTTGGAAGTTTTCAACTCAACAATGTGTGGAATCAAATGATGTTTTATGAAATATATCAATATCCTCTAAGAATTTGCTTCATTATTCTTGTGCATGGCTTTCTCTTCAGCACTTTCTAGTTCTGAGACATTTTTTTTATATAATTTTGAATCTCATTTTCATCCAGGATGAAGAGTATCCTAGTATTCTAGGATATGAAATTTGTAGCACAATCCAGCTTGTCTTATACTCTGATACTGGACACCATCTTGTAGAGAAACATAGAGTGACAAAAAGAGTTGGTTGCACTATGTAGTGAAATCCTTAAGGAATTCATGCCCTGTAATTAGGAAAATCATGACCAAAGGGAATGTGGTCCCTCTATGTGCATAGGTCGCTCATGACCACGACCTTGCAATTGCAAAAAATAAAATATATGAAGTAGATCTATCAGATATGGCACTGAAATATTTTAACTAGCTTCGGAAAAGACTTATACTAGCTCTAGCACTGAAAGCTTTTAACTAGCTCTAATACCATGTTGACTTTTCTTATTTTCAAATCTAATAATTATCACCTTATGATTTAAATTTTATTTTTATCATAGAATAATTACACACTGAAGACCTCAACAAGACTTACCGAACTTGATGAGAAGTTATTGTAAGTGAAATATTATATGAGATGATATATTACAATTGAGGGCACCTCTATATATACTTTGGGGGAGTGCCCTTTCATTAATGGACATGTATTTTCCATTATTTTCTTTCCATTAATTAATTTATTATTAATTATTAATTATCGATTATATATATATTTATACATTATATTATAAATATATTATTTATATATTGTATTTATGTTGATTATTATTTCCTCACATGCACGTCTAATTAATATAGATCACTCCATCCTGTAGCAGGAAATGTGAGAGCACCTTAGGTCTATCCACTCCTCATCAGTAGAAAGACTACCCCTGGGCCATTCACCAATAACAAAGCTCCATGAGTGAATGTGTCATTTCCCTTGGTCAAATCAGCATGACCAATCTAGGAGAATGTCTTCCTAATGTTGTTAACTGAATAAACATAAAAACATACAAGATGTATCATGGGAAACCTAATATGGAAGAAATCCTAGTGTTATCAATGAAAAATATCTCACATAAATACAAGTGATGTCCAAATAAATTACTAGTGCAATACACCAAATAGCATACCTCCAACATTAACAAGATTCATTCAGAAAGTCACAAAACTATACAAATGGTTTCTTAAATTTATGGGAATTCTCCAAAAGTCACTTCTACACACATTTGCATGGGCCAACACTACCAGATTCAGACAAATTACACATATTGTGTGATTGTCCTTAAAGAAAATCATGCAGATGTGGAAACAATGCATTTATGATTCTAGTCAGGGCCTCACCCACTTCCAACCTGGGTGTACCATGACAAGACACCCAAATCAGGTCAAAATCTAGCATTGGGGCCATTTAAGGGCTAGGAGGTACCTACATAAGGGACCTTATTCACACTACAAACTAGTTTTGTAAAATATTGTATGAGTCCTATAAATACAAGCTTTAGGTATGCAACAAAGCAAGAGTTTCATATGCATTTTTATGTTGTTGGAATTGTTCCTTGAGAACCCATGTTTCTCATAGAAGCTTTGTAGAATCCATAGCAAGGGTCATTCTTCTCGCCTCTTGAGAATCTTGGTGAGTAATTATTCATCGTTATCATTTCATTGCAAGAAGAGAAGGAGCTCTACCTTGGGGACCTTAAGGGCCCTTCCAAGTAGGAAAATGTGTAATAATAAGTTCCCTATGTTTCTCCAAGGTGTTATAAATCATAATCCTTTCCATTGGTAGCTATCTCTTGTTCCTATTTTTATCTTTTAGTTGTATCTCATGCATGCTTATTTTTGTCACATTTTCTTCTTTTTTATTTCTTTGTTTATTTCATGGTTTTCCCTCTAACCAACTAATGTTTGATTGTACTACTTTGTTGGCTTGACAAGGTAGATAAGTAATTGTTTTTTGTCAAACCAAATGGAAAAATCAACACAACATTTTGGTGACTCCACTGGGGATTAAATCAAAATTTCTCCCCATTTAAGCTTTTAGAGATCTTATTTTGATTAATTATGTATGAAAATGTCAAAACCGGGCTACCCCAGCTTCCAAAATCAACGATTGGGTCTCTATTTAAGAGAATCCAATTTGAATTTTCCTTCCCACTGTGAAACTGTGTGTGCATGGGTGTCTAAGAAACAGACGTGTAGACTTGTGCAATCTGCACATTTCCTCTTTTCCTCTATCATGCGGTCTACGCAATTTGCACATTGTGCACAATTTTCAGTTCATTATTCCATGAAAAATTTCTTCTTCTCATTGTTTGCAAGAATTTTTGAGTTGGTATCATCAACTAGCTTTAAATTTACATTTTCAGCGCTTTGTAAAGAAACAAAATCACACTTTGAGTTCTTGATTGCATAGATAATCAGCTAGCATCAGCACTAAAAGGACTAAAAATAACCACAACTCTTTCCTTTTGTTACCACATGGATGGAAAATTTGAGCATTTGAATTCTTAGTTAAGTTTTTGTTTTCATAACCATTAATCGCTCGGGACTAGGAACCAATTTTGACACCCTTAAGTATGCTCTTTCCCTCGCACCTTTGAGTGATCTTGGAAAATAATAAAAGGGTGGCTAAAGAAGTTTCATCCCCCTCTATAAAGTAATCATTTAGGAGAGTCCAAAGCTCCCTCGGGTACCACTTAGTTTTCTTTGAAATAAATGAAGTCAATCTTAAAATTGTAAAGGGACTATACATGCCCACATGCTTGCAAATTAGGATAGTTTCAAATTTTTCATAAAGAAATCAAACAACCTAAGGAGTTAAGAGAATCAATAAGGACCCAATGTCCAGATGATTTGCAATCTAGGAGAAGTTTCAATTTTCTTATAATAGACAACAACTTAGGGAGTTAAATGATCAAGTAAGGACACATATGTCCACATTTCTAGTGATCTAGGGATTTTTAATTATGCAAGGATTGTCTAAAAATATTTAGTAAGTTAAATTAATCAATATTTGTAACGAACCACACGATGTCCAAATCTTAAAATCTTGCACTATAAATTATTAAAAATATTTTTGACACCATCACTTCTTGCACACAAAACCACTTGAACACACACACGAAAAATTCTCATTGGATACTTGAAGTCAAAGTATGGTCTTCTCCCTGTGACTACAAGTGATCTAGGAGAATCGGAACGACTCAAGACACCTTTGGAAATTTTATCAAATTACACCATTTTAATCAACAAGACCGGTTCATGAACCCAATCTTCCAACCTATTTCATCATAAAATCAATCTTTAAAAACTAATTTTAACCTCCACATGAGGGGCACAAGATAATATTGTAGTCTAAGTTAGGATCTCAAGTGTAGGCATCCAAATAACCACCCATTATCATTTTCACATTGAAACTTAGAAGTTGACGAAATAGGAAACCAAAAATCCTCCAAGTCAAGTGTTCCTACACCATAAGGCAGAAAGATACCCATGAAGGGTAGAAGGTAGAGGTCTGGTTGTTATGTTTGTACCTCCTTGAGTCACCCAAATCAGATTACCCAGCCCATGACCCATTTATTAAGATGAAAATATAAATGTTGCACTTGACCGAGGTAACTAAGTGGCCAAATAAATATTTTTCTACCCAGGTGGAGGTTGTGGGCAACAATTGCACCTTAGTTAGATTTTGAATGGCTATTGGTAAATATCGCCAGCACTTTTGGGATATGAACGCTTTACCCCGCATTATAATTGACTATTCACACATTCGCTAGTTCTTTTTCTGGTGGATTCATGCCCCAATATTGAGTGCTTTTGGAAGGCCCAATGTTATTTTGAGAGGAAGTATGGTACATATTTAGGACACATGCATTTTATTTTATTTCCCCACATGGATAACACCTACCTAGCCTGCATTGTTTCTTGTTTGGTTGTTTTATGTATGATTTTCATTATTGATTAAATTCATCTTTGAGTGATATTGTTACGATAGTACAAATACAAAATCACTAGTTCATGTATTTCTCTCATCACAAATCCACAAAAATTTCTAGCTAGTCCATATTCATAGGGGAACCATAGAATCCCCACTATTATAGATGCCTATTGAACCTCCCTCCAATATTGGGAGGTATCCCTAATTTGGCCAACACATCAACTCAACCATCCCATACACCTATGAGTGAAACAATTTTAGGATCATCCTTGCTTGGTTCTTCCTTCCTTGGTACCAACATCCCAAACAACCCAACCACTAGTTTTCCTTCACAAGGAGGAGGGGATCAAAATTCCTCTCAAGGAGGAGGATCTCAACCTTCCTCTCAAGGAATGAATTCTCAACCTTCCTCACAAGGAACTATTTCTCAACAACCACACACCATGTATGGGCCAACTCCTAGCTTTCCATATTTGGCATCCCTAAATGTTCCATATTTGGTCAAACTCATGAATTACCCCATCTTTCATGATCCCACTTGGACTAAAATTTTCACCAAATTAACCTCAGACATCCCTAAGTTTGAAGGGAAACTAGGTGGAGACCCCTCCAATCACATCATGAAATTCCACCTCTGGTTATCTTCTAATAGAATCATGGAAGATTCCATTCATCTGCGACTGTTCTAGAGAACAATCACTGGTTCAACTACCAAATGGTATGCGGATTAGAAATATGGGTCCCATACAACCTCTGAATCATTTTCCAAAGACTTGTCATTCTTCCAACTACCTATCCACCATGATATTAGTTTGGATATTCTCTCTAAATTCAAATAAACCACAAATGTTCATATTGAAAATCATATTCATGAATGGCGTATAAGGCGAAGCATATGCAAGGTTGATACTACCCCACAACAAAGAATAGATTGGTTCCTGAGATCACTAGTTCTAGTCATCACCAAAGACATGGCCACTACCATGCCACAGACTGAATATGAGGCCATCACCAAGGCCCAATAGTTTGAGCACATTTACTCTCAATTGATGTACCTTTAGTTAGTGTTACCTTATGCTCCTCTCCCTCTATCCTTTGGTCAATATAAGCCATGAGAAATGCATGTTGTAGATGGGTTGATTGGGTCCATGACTCATTTTAACCCTTATGCTAAATTGGGAACCATGTTCATGTTTAACCGATTCCCTCATCCATATGGGGGGGAATATTATTCTCCCCTTGTTCCCTCACCTAGTTTTATGGTCCCTCCTACTCCCATGATGGGAGGGCACATACCTACACCACCAACAAACCTGGTACAAACACCAGTTCCAGGCCCATTATCAACGTCATCATACAACTCCAATAGTAGAGGCAGGACATCAACCTCATACAATCAATATGGGCCTCCTCATGAAGGTAACCCATACTACCCTTGCCCAATTCCTCCTCAACCTTTTTCCCCACCACATGGACAACAATAGGTCAATGTTAACTTCGTTCAACCCTATCTTATCCAACAAGTTAAAGCCTTTGAACAATTGAATATGAAAAATTAACCTAATCAATCCAACAATAACATAAATAAAGGGAAGAACAAGAATAACACCAACCAAGGATAGGAGGGCAACCCATAAAAACAAAACTCTCCAACAGGGGGTGCCCAGAATACCAGTAGTGAGAATCAGAATGGGGGCAATGCAAATGGTCAATAACACCAAGAGAAGAACAATAACCTTCGAACTAATTTCCCTTGTGAATTATGCGCTAAATATGGTCATTATACTCACCATATCCCTCATATTGATTATTAAAAAT
>WSFP011500758.1:0-13887 GCA_009831015.1 Picea engelmannii | reverse complement strand
TAAACTAAACCTAAGCATACGCGTCTGCAAGGCCCAAGCCAAGCCAAACAGCTACGTTTCGCCAGGCTCTAACTAGATTAAATGACCTCCAACGAACAATGCCTGCGATTGCAATGGTTCTATTGGCATCCTTAAAATGGTTATAACTGTGTCTACACAAAAAAAATGAATGCCCACAACGAATGCTAGGAATAATACACAATGCCCCAGTCCCAATGGAACGCCCACATAAATGTATATAAACCCAGTCATAGCAGCTCTTTCATCCAAACGGGAAGCAACAGTAGGGTAAGAAAAATAATTTACATGATGACAATTTTTATTCTCCAAGGAACAGAAACAAGCAGCCATTACATCCAAATACATCCAACATTCTAATACCATCCTAAACCCTAATGCATCCTATTCTACCAAGGTACGAAAGACCATACCGTTGCCTTATAGCCCGCCATGATGTCGTCCGCGCTTCATTCCGTGCCGCTCCCGCTCCTGCTTGTCGACCGCAAGGAACTCACCGGTACCTCCCAGCCAAACGCTAGGGGTACTCTTCTTCCCCCTCAGCCACCCGAGCCGCAAAGGGGCCACACACAACGAGAGAGTAACTAGCTCCTCAGCTCGCCTCCAAGGCTGAGCTACCACTCAAGTCTGCTGAGGTTTCCCAACTCCTACCAGAAATCAGTCAGTCTCTATACTCTCAGCATAACAATACCAATCTCAGCAAAAAGTCCCCTCCTTTCCCCCTCCTCCTTTCCTTTATTCAGACTTCAAACCCTAATTCTTGTTTTTCTTAGGTTTTCCCCCTTTTTCTCTTTTGACTTTCTTATTTTTCTTTTTAGTTTATTTTGTTTATATATTTCACTTTTATTTTTCTTTTCAAAAATTCAAGGGTATGTGCGCTCATTTTTTTATTTTTTTTCTTTTATTTTCACATGCTTAACTTTATTTGTTTAGAATATAAATATACATATATATATTTTCATTTTTCTATTAATAAACAGGCATTCATCATTTAATTTACCATTAATATATCTGTATATTTAGGATTAATGAGAGATTTAGGGCGATGGAAAACCAGTACAGGGGAAAAGTAAATGTATTACATAAAACGAATAAAGAGGATTTACGAGGAGGGATGATGATATAGTATTGTGAACTAGACAAGTAAAAGGGAGATGGATACTGGACGATCTAGGCGATGGAGGATAGTTTTATTAAGTAGACAAGGATAAAGAGAGGGTGATGGTCTAAGTTTTTTTTTTTTGTTTTCTTTTTTTTTTTGAATTTACATTTGTTAAGGCCACATTAAAATTCCCCCCCCCCGGTTTCTAGAAGGTCTTAGGCTTAGGGTTTAGATTCTGAGCCAGGCGATGATTGGTTAAGGGTAATGCTTAAGGTTTTATTCAGGTGCTGAAGACTTAGGGATAATTAGGTTGACTCCATCAACCACCCTTACTGCGACGTGCCCTTCAGGTCGCACCACGTGCGCCAAGGGTGCCACTCGCCTCTGGAATTTCTTTTCGCGACGTGCCCTTCAGGATGCACCAAGTGCTCCAAGGGTGCCACTCGCTGATTGAGTTTCTTCTGTGCGACGTGCCCTTCAGGATGCACCACATGCTCCAAGGGTGCCACTCGCCGACTGAACTGATTGGTAGACCTCTATAACCCCTGGAGTAAACGCTCCGCAAGGTGAACTAGTAGGAGACTAAGGGCTCTAAGGAATAAGGCCCTCGCCTTAATGAACGCCCCTTAGAATCATCGTGAGCGACTGTCGCAGTCGGCCCTCACGACATCGTGGGTCCTCTCGAACTAGGTAATCGTTAACCTATAGTTCGAGCCACGGCAGGAGTGCTAGCAGGCGGTGGCAGGGCTGCTATCCACCCCTCTCCCTCAACCTCTCTGCAATCGTGTGTGGCCCCTTTACTCCATATGTGAGTCATTTCGGCAAGCTATCGTCAGCCTGCATCACCAATAACCATGTCAGAATGTCAACATCATATCATCAAATCAAATGAAACATTATAATAAACATATCAACCCAAAATCACACTCCCTGACTCAGTCCGGAGTCCAAGGGGTTCTACCGATGCCTCTGCATCCTCAAGGTCAAAATCCCTGCACACTCAATAAAACTAAGTCAATAGCACCCATATACATCAAATAGTAACACATCATGTCATCTGTCAATCACATCATAATCAAATTTAAAAGGTCTAACATAAAAAGGTTCCAGATCACTTGCGAGCAAGTGTCCTCAAATAATAAGTGTTCTCAGTGCGCCAGAGCGGGATGTTACACTGTCTTAAGGCAGATTGCAAATGAGTTTTCTAGGTTTTATTTAAATCTGTATTTTAGTGAATATTGTATATTTTGTAAACAAGTTATATTTCAGATAGTAGTCAGTAAAGTATTAGTTAGTAGTTTATACATATAGATAGTAGATTAATTAGTTTGTTTAATAGTTAGTTTTAATTAGAATAGTTAGATTAGTTTGTTTTATTTAGTTAGTTAGTTTAGTTTGTTTTATTTAGTTTTATGTAATTAGTTAGTTTAGATTAGTTTTTTTTTGTTTTCTTAAGATCTTAGATCGGCTAACGGAGCCACTAAACCTGTCAGGGTGGTTCATTCCAAATGGCTTGGGTTATTAGACAACCCCGGACCAGTTCCACTCTCTCAGTTGACGGACGGTCAATTTCGCCCGTCAACAAATGGCGCTAGAAGGAGGGTCGACTAACAAGCTGGCCTTGTAGGAGCTTTTGTTTTTAAATGTATTCAATTTCCCCCATGGCTCCCCAAATCACCCGGTTGGAACATGCTTTCAACTTCTCATTACCCAATGTTCCCAACGAGAGAGTCTCATGCTTGTCCAAAATCACCTTTGATGGTGAAGGCAAATTATCTGCTAAAGACCACCTTAAAAAAATTTGGTGCAAATGCATCAAACATGACATTTCAGATTTAGGAGTTTTATGCAGACTGTTTTCTTTTACTTTTAAAGGTCGGATCAAACGTTGGTTTGAATCCTTTCCGGCATGTCACATTTTTGATTGGTTTCAATTTGTAGATGAGTTTCTAAATGCGTTTAAAATTTATGATTTTGATCAATTATGTGAAGAATTTCATACTTCGCTAATCAACGACGATCCATCTTCAGAAGGCTTTTTGACAAAATTCTATCATATCCTCTGTAAATTTAATCTCGATGACATGTCATTGGCATTAAATTTCTTCTATGATGCTTCCATCCCTTCCATCCGGTCATGTTCAATCACGATTGAAGAACCAATTGAAAATCCTATCACTCAATTGCTAGAACAATCTTCTTCGCAAGAAGAGAAAAATTCTTCCGATAATGTTGAACAAGCTAGGAAGGTAGAATCTATTGATCAGGCTCTTATTGACAACCAAATTGGTTTTTCCTTTGAATCATTGTATTTTCAGTCTAAGACTAGTATGGAAGATGATTCGCCACCAGCTCAAGGTGAATACCCTCATTCTTGTAACTCATGCTCTAATCAACATTTAAAATCAGTCATTGAATAACACTTAAGCAACGAAAATCTTCTTGAATGTTCTAGTACTCCTATGAAACTGATTAGAGAAGGATTTATGCAACTAGAATAATTGTTTTGTTACATATGCTAATTAAAAATGGAAAAAGGGGAAAGGGGTAATTTTCTACACTTGCCAATTTGAATTTTAAATGAAAAGGGAAAGAGGGAAGTTTAAAAGAATTAGGAAACTAAGGAAAAAGGAGGAAACATAAAGAGAAAGGGGAAACATAAGGAAAAAATAGAATGACTAACTTAGTAAGGTATCTTGCATTTAAAAACTTTCTAAATCGAACTGAACTAGTAAATTAGTAAGGGGGTACATCATTAAAATGTGTAAGGGAATATGGGGACACCTAGGAGCGATTCTAGGAATGATTTTAGGTGGGTGAGGGAAATAGGAGTAATTAATTAATTAATGAAATTAATTTATGGTTCCATGAAGGGGATGGGTGACACATGTATGGGGAGGGATTTTATGAATTAAATTATTGAACAATAAATTAAACGGGAATTTGGGAAAGTAAATGACTTAGAAACTCTATATAAATGAGGGAGGAGGAGGATGATGGATCTTTGTTGGGATGCGTAATGTTACGCTGCAAAATTTTAGACTTGACTGACTTAGCTTGTGGGAGTTGGGTTACCTAGCTTGGTGAGGAGTGGTAGCTCGGCCTTGCGAGGCGAGCTGGGAGGTAGTTGTTCTCTAGTTTAGTGTGTGTGGCCCCTTTGCAGCTCGGGGGTCTAAGGGGGAAGAAGAGTACCCCTAGCATTGGTTGGGAGATACTGGTGAAGTCTCATCGGTCAACAAGCAGGAGTTGCATGGAGCGCACAGGACAAAAACTCGAAGCGAGCGACTTGGGATATGATATACTTGCTTGTATTCTACATGGTAGATTATTATAAGCCTTATGCCTTCATTTTTGTATTTTTAACTATGTAAAGAAGGTGTTGAACTTAGCATTTTAATAGAGAACTTAAATTTCCTTACCCTTAAGCTCGCTGCTTGACTTGATTCCCTTGGCAATTGATCACTGAATGTTGTGAATTCCCTATGGTTTTATTGATTTTGTGATGCGTTTGCGCTTTTTACTTTGCCCTTGTCCCTATCTTATCAGTCCTCGCCTGAGCAATTGACCAAGAGATGGATCAAAGGTCGTCAATTCGGTTGTAATAGACCTATAGATCCTAACGCCCTTATTTTTTGTGCATGGATGACGAACACAATCTGTGTTTTCCTAGTCGTTTGCCCTTGTTGATTGTTCTCGGTTGATTGATGGTCATTGCGCCTTCTGGTGATTGAGTACCTCTGCGTCTAATTTCCTAAACTCTCATAACCCTTGCGTCTCCTTGAAGGATTATCCTTGTTTTTTCTTGATTGATAACCTCTGAGTTGAACGACCAATCTCTACATTTTGGATTGTTTTCATGTGGATTGATAGCTTTATTGAAGAACCACGTGGTTAATTGTGGACATCGATTTATTTTTAAGGATTGCCTTATCATGGATAGAAAATTTTTATATGCCTACATTTTTTGATATGTCGGCACTCATTGTTATGATAGGGCTACTAGTTTTATATCTACCTACAATTATATACATATGCCTGTGTTTGGTTCATTTACACAGCGAAATTTTTCTAGTGTTTGCTTGATGGATTAACAATGGATCTGCAAGCAAATTTCAATTTTCATTTCACTTCAATTTATCCTTTTTATGGTTTTCCATTGCCATTATTTCAACCCCAACTTTCCACACTTTCAACCACACTTCTTCTTTGTGCTTTTATATCTTGAATGTGTTTCATTGCTGGATATGTTGCTCCGTGTTTTTATATATTGAATGTGTTCCATTGCCAGATATATTGCTATGTGTTTTTGTATCTTGAATGCATTTCATTGCTGGATATATTTCTCTGCATTTTGGTATCTTGAATGCATTTCATTGTTGGATAGATTACTAGGGCGATTTGCGATTTTTAAGACTACAATCGTTGTCGGTTTACTTGGCAATTTTCCCCTCTTCTTGGGCTGCATTTTCTTTAACCTCTCATGTTTAGAAATTCGTTTTGCCTTCAACTATTGGATTGCGATTTTCCTTTGCTTTTAATTGGTTTTAAGGGTGAAGTTATGCCCTGCGTTTTTCTTACACATGGCTGGTGTTTCTTTCTCTGCAAAATTTTATTACATATGAAGTTCATTTCAATGGTTGCAACAGTTCTTAAGCATGTCGACAACAATCCGTAAGCATATCATAGCAATCTGAATAATAGTTGTATCTAGTATTAAATATATCATGATGTAGTGGCTGTGGCTGCACACTCCGAACCAATTTATTTGTTTGAAATGCATTGCAGTGGTTGTGATAGTCTGTAGGAATTTCAATAGTAGTCCGTTAGTAGGTGAATGTAACCCTGTTTCAGGTAGTCATAACCCCTAAATGAACGATCTAGCTTGTCACACAGTTCAAAACATATTATAGTCGGACGTCTCCTCGTACACATAAAAAAATGTGGCGAAATCAATTTCATTTATAACAAGGATACCTCCTTAATCCTTGAAACTATCAAGTTACAAAATTGGAACCCCTAAATTACCTTGTTGAATCTTATTTTACAATGATTCCATCATTTACTCACATTTTCAGGGTTTCCTGTACCTTCATTTTCTAGGTTTTATATAGAAAAATCTTATAGCTTATATACAACGAGCTCTTATAGAAAGTTTTGATGGCAATCACTGTAGTTTGAATTTAACTTTCGCTTTGATTTATAAATAAACAACGATGTATTTACCTAGCATTGTCAGTAATTCTTGCATGGCAATTTATTAATGTTGCAACGAATTATTTAATTATAGTAAGCATAACTGTATGACTGCGTTAGGGGCAGTGAAACTTAATTGTATGTTGGTGTTTGATATGTGAAAATAGCCAGCTTTAATTGCATTGTCTTTACTTAGCAGTTTCCTTTAATGTTATTCAACAACTTATTACACTTTACTATTATTGATATAGCCAGAAGCTTGTTGTAAAATAAATATCGTTAACAAGTGCTATAATTGTAGCTTTGTACATTGATATTGTTAATGTTGTTTATAATGTTAATTGCTAAGTTAGACTGTATTTAGTGATTAATTTAGAATTTCAAATTTAGATTGAAATTAATGTTAAATTAGATTGGCGTGTATTGACTAAATTGTAATTTAGACATGCTAAATTATAGTGTAAGTAATGTTAATTTAGCTTTTCAATTATTGACTAATTTAGACTTGATTAATGATTGGGTTGTTGGTGCAGTCATGTAATATCTTGTGCTCTCTTGATTGACATCATATCACATCTTCCCGACCTGTTTCTTAGGGGGTGGGCGTAGTCTTCTGTCAGCTATTTCGGTCTCCTAGCGTGTGGGTTGGTCTTGAGTCTATGGTCCATATAAAATATGTTTGCGCCATGGTTATTGTCACACATCTCATCTGGGGATAGCATGATTCCTGATGAGGGGATTATGGAGTTCCCTATTGGGCATAGGTTAATGATATCGTGGACGAAGTCTGTGCATCCCGTGTGAGTGTTGTTGATCCTTGTAAGTTTTTCTTAGCGCGTGAGTTGTAACACCTTCATACATTGGGTTCACATGCCTTAAGGTTCTAGTCATTGGTCGTCAAGGCTATTGTGTCGGGAGGGGGATGTTGTCCCTTAGCTTGTAGGATTTGTCATGTTTGTGTCGAGTGGGTAGTTGTTTCTCCTTTTTTTTTTACGCATGTTTCACCCAGTTGCTCTTGTGCTAGTGCGTAGAGTCATAGTGGCTTGTTTCTTGTTCTGCGGGGGTGGTGCTTGCCGTCAGATGTGTTTTTTAGTTGTAATCATTTTTTTCGTCCGATTTTAAAAAAAAATTGCACCTTCTGCTTCTCTTATAGTCATAACAAAGGGGTCGTTACATATGGTATCAGAGTGGGTTCAACCCACAACTTGAGATCACTATGGATTTTGTTGATATTATATTTATTATAATGTTTCTAAATAAGTTGAATTCTATTCGTGCAGGTAATCATGGTTAGAGGACGTCGTGGAGGCAGACGATGGGGTGCTAGGGGAGGAGACGCAATGCCTCCAATAATATCCATGCTTGAGGGGTCTAACCCCGAGGGAGACAGACAGGTTCTCGGGCAGGAGAAGATAACAATGGGTGATGTGGTTGGGCTGATGAGGGATTTTCAGCAGATGTCTGAGGAACTGATCAGTTGTTTGGATAGAGAGGAGGTGAGGGCACCGACACCCTCTGAGGGTCTACCACGCACTCCAATTGGTACTGGTAGCATTCACCGTGAACTCGAGAAGGTCAAACTTCTTGATTTCTTTGGTGCCCCGGATGGTACAGCAGCCGAGGCATGGTTGGAGAATATGGTGATGTGCTTTTCACTTTGCGATTATACCTCCAACATGAAGGTACGCATGGCAGTATTTCAACTGAAGGGCAGGGCTCTTCTATGATGGAAGATGCTCCTACCACAATTGAACATGGTCATCGAAGACATGTCATGGGAACTATTTGAGGAACAGTTCCAAGAAAAGTACCTATCAAAGGAATTCATTGAGCATCAGCTAAACGAGTTCAACAACTTACGACAGGGAGGCTGTATAGTGGCCGAGTACGAGGCCAATTTTATGGAGTTACTTTGGTATGATCTGCATATTAATACTGAGAAAATTAAGGTCAACAAGTTCCTTCTTCACCTTAATGGTAGCGTATGTGTAAAGGTTAGGATTCTGATGCGTCATACCTTGCATGATGCCATCCAAAAGGCACTCATAGTAGAGGAGGATCTTGTTGGTAGGGGTCAGAGTAGGAGCCCAGCGAGACCAATAGGGCATATGGAATTTGTTGTGAAGAAACATCAAACACGAGCTAGAAAGATGCCAAGATATCATGGCTTCCAGAGGAGATCTACTTTTACTACACCTCGGTGACCAGTTCCTCAGAAGCGGACACCTTATCGGGGACCACAACATCAACAACAACATCGACCACAACAACAACAGTTTATGCATGTTCAAAAGAACATACTAGTATTCCAAGCTGGTGGGCCATCATATTCTACTCGGGTACCAGCAATAATGGACCAAAGAAGGGGTGTTGGACATGTGGGGTGCCACACTACTAGTGCGACTTCCTAGTGGAGAGGACTAGAGAATCTGTATCAGTCAGACCCACTACAGTGGGAGATTTGGACAAGTCTCATCGGATTCATGTAGTGGTGAATAACCGCCAGGCAGAGAACTAGTCGACGGTGCTTGAGACTTCAGGTACCGTTTCTAACCAAAACCTTAGAATTTTGATAAATCTCAGTGCTACCGAGAGTTTCATTTTTGGTGCAACACTAAAAAGGATTAAGGTAAAGGAAGTCAAATAGGATGAGTTTAACTTTGTAGAGATGGCTTTGGGAGCCATATAGAAGGTTGGAGGGAAGGTTACAAACTGTACCCTTAACCTGGGAGAGTTTTTCACCAGGACCAACCTGTACGTCATGATATTAGGATCTTATGATGTCATGATTAGTATGGACTGGTTGGAATCGCATGAGGCGATACTCAACTATAAGACAAGATGATTGAGCTTGGTTGATGACAAGGGACAAAGGCACGTGATTATAGGTTGGAACTAGGGAATTTCCCCGAGGTTCATCTCTTCCTTGCAACTATGGAAGAGCATGTGTAAGGGGTGTAAGATTTATGTGATCCTTGTGTTAAATGAAAGGGAAGTAGTGGAAGGTCTAGAAAACCTTCTAGTGGTGAGATAGTTTTCAAACATCTTTCGGAGGAGTTACCGAGAATGTCACTAGAGAGGGAATTGGAGTTTACCATAGACCTGAAACCACGGACTGGACCGATAGCAAGAACACCTTATTGGATGTCGACCCCAGAGTTACAAGAGTTGAGAATGCTACTAAAGGATTTGTTGGACCTAGAACTTATACGTATGAGTGTGTCACCATGGTGTGCACCTGCTATTTTCATACGAAAAAAGGATGGGTCGTGGAGGATATGCATTGACTATCATCAATTGAACAAGGCAACAATCAAGAATCAATATCCATTGCTCAGGATTGATGATATGTTCGATCATATGAAGGGTTCGAAGGTGTTCTCAAAGATCGATTTGTGATCAAGGTATCACTAGTTACAGATCAAGGAGGATGACGTCCCTAACACCTCCTTTAAGATGAGGTTTTGGCATTACAAGTTTACATTTTCACTGTCTGGACTGACAAATGCCCCATGGGTATTTATGATTTTGATGAACGGGGTGTTCCGCAAGTACTTGGAAAATTTCATCCAAGTATTGATAGATGATATTTTGATTTACTCTAGGACGATTGAGGAGCATGATGAGCACTTGAGCTTGGTACTACAGTGTCTGCGAGAGCACAAATTGTTGGAGTTACTTCACACACACCTAAGATTTCTCTTTCCTAAGGTTATTCCTTTTTTATTAGTCATACTTAGTCATTATCAAATATCCTATATTTTAGGGGAGAATATTCCACCTGGAGAATATTCTCTTTCAATTGACACTTCAGTTTGACTAATTGAGTTGAGTTTAGATGTTTCATTGGTTTTGTCACTGTGCAACATTGGGATCATCACCATGCTAATTCGACCTTGCCTTGGTATCATCAGCAGAGTGGTTCATTAGCCTTGATTCCCTAATTTAACTCCTCACTACTCTCTGTTCAATTATTTAACTAAAGACTAGTTGATTAGTTAACTCAACTAGGTGGCAGTTCACTCCCGTAACTGCCTGAGAGACTAGACTAGGTGTCAGTTCACTCCTGTAACTATTGTTGTGTGTCCATATAACTCTATACCACAACTATGGTGCATTTATTATCCTCAATTCAAACTCATTGAGTTATACATAGTATATCATGTGTAAACTCTTCATTTTTCATAAAGGTTAATGAGAATTCTTCCATTCTCTCTCCTTCTTCTTCTTGCTTCTATTCTCTCTGCAAATGTGTGTATCATTGTTTATATAGATCTATTCTGTGAAGTTTCAACACATTTACATGGTATCAGATCCGACAAACTACTAAGAAAAATCTACACCAAAAGTTTTTGCAGGTACAGAATATTGAAGACAACAGAAAGATGGAATTCCAAAAAGAATTCATCCTTACACCTTACAACTATTTTGCATGGAAGGAGAAAATATCCATACATATCTGGTCCAGAGGGTTGTATAGGTTAATTATGAATATAGATCCAGAGCCAACATCAGCCATAGAAAAATCCAAGTACTTAAATCGCATGGATGAGGCACTCAAAACAATTTGCAGTCTTATTTCTCCCGATATTCGTTTTCATATATCTTCCTGTAAGAATCCTAATGAAGCCTAGACCATATTGGAAGGGATCTTTGTAAAAAAGGATGAGATGAGAGGACACATGCTGGAGGTCAAGATGCTCGCATTGGATGCAAAAATCTTCGAGAAGATCCAAGATTTATTTACAAAATTCAAGGATTTACTGTCGCAACTAAAATCTTGCAGGGTTGATAAATCGAAGGAGGAGAAACAAATGGCTCTCACCATTCTCTCCAAGATTGGTCCTGAATTATTTGTATTCGTATCTACATTCCATATTGTCAGATTCACCTCTGGAGCCACCTAGAATATGCCTTCTCTTGAGGACTTTATCAAATCCCTGACATAAGAGAAAACCAAGCTCATCAACATGGGTGCAATCAAAGGCCCAAATGCGCATGCACTCACTGTGCAAGATAGAAGCCACAAATATCAGAAATCTAAAGATAAATATAAACAAAAATATCAAATACATTCGAAGAAGGAAGGGTACACAAAACCCTTCACCGATGCCTCCGAATACAAATGAGAAAAGGGAAGAAAAGGAAAGAAAAGGGGAGAAATGCACATACTATCACAAATGATTCCATTCAGAATCCACATGCATGAAAAAAAAAAATAGATCTGGTGTCTCAAATACTTCATAAAAACAACCTTGGATATTGCATCCCCGAGGGTGCAAAGAAGAAGAAGCCAAACGATTTGAATTCCAAGAAAGGAAATTCTAGCCATGCCTTGATTGCAATCAACTCCTCTCCCGATGCTTGGATCATTGATTCAGGAGAATCACATCACATGGATGCATTACAGGCAGTCTATTCCTCTTTGGATGCATGCAAAGGTCCTCCTATTATTATGGGGGGTAACTCTTTTGTCGAAGTCACCGAAAAAGGAAGGATTGAACTCACCAATGGAAGCTTCGAGAATGTGTTGCATGTTCCCAAACTTTCTATCAACCTTCTCTTTGTATATCAAATGACAAATTATGGAATCAAAAAGAAATTTTTATTCACACCAAATGTCGTGGACATCTACGACATGCAAACCAACTCTAGGGTTGCTACTGGTGAGGTAAATCACCAGTCTAGATTGTATACATTTTTTGAATTCATTGAACTTGATTTTGCTTTACTATTTACTCATGTTGATGAAAGTAGTAGGATATGGCATGAAAGGTTTGGACATTTGAATTTTAGAGACATGCAACAAATTAGCAAGAACAAATTAGATTATGGTCTACCAGACATCCATTTCTCCAAGGGAGCATGTGAGGGATGTGTTCTCGAGAAACACCCTCAAGAGAAATTCGACAAAGGAAAGTCTCAATGAGCTTTTGCACCTTTAGATCTGATTGATAGTTACCTTATGGGTCCTTTTCCGCATCCATCCATCAACAAAGTGAAGTTTGTTCTCATTTTTGTTGATGATTTCTCACGTTTTACTTGGATCTACTTTCTCAGGCAAATATATGAGGTTTTTCAACACCTCAAAGATTTCAAAGCTTTGGTTGAGACATAGTCCAGGAAGAATATCAAAGTCCTCTGAAATGATAACTAGGGAGAGTATGTGAATCATGAGATCCACAATATTTTCCATGAGGTAGGTATTCAACTGCAACACACATTTCCCTATACTCCACAAACAAACGGAGTTGTTGAGTGGAAAAATCGATCTCTAAAGGAGATGGCATCTTTCATGTTGCATGCAAAGTCACTACCACAGAGACTATGGTCCGAAGAACTTAACTATGAAACATACATCCAAAAAAGATATCCCCATAGATCTGTCAAGGATAACACCCCCTATGAGGCTTGGAGCGGCCTCAAACTAGAAGTGACCCATTTCCGCATTGTTGGTTCTCGTGCATGGGCTCGAATTTCCTCTAAAAAGAGGAAGGCACTTGATCCATAGAGCACTGAGTGAATTGTTTTTGGATACCCTGACGCTAATAAGGGATATCATCTTATTGATCTTTCCTTGGACCGGCTCATCATTGAGCATGGTGTCCAATTCGAGGAAAGTGTCTTTCATGTACCTCAGCAGCCACATGCAGACACCTTCACTCTTCCACCTATCCGAGATGATGAGCATGCACATGCTGACTCTTCTTTAGATGAGAGTTATGATTCAGAGGACTCAAATGATTCAGATTCATATTCAAAGCATCCAGATGCAGTTGTAGAGCCAGAGAAGAGGCCCAAGTGGGAACAGACTACCCTTCAGGATGCAGGGGATCTTGTGGGTCATCTAGCCGATACTAAGAGGACTCAATATGATTTCAAGGAGCCTCCTGTTGCACCCACTTCCACTAAACCATTGCCTTCCAGGCATATTTTCTTGGTTCATTCCTCAAATCCACAATATTATGGTGTGGATGCTGGAAATCCCTTTTGGGAATCCACCATGCAGGAGGAGTACAACTCCCTCCTCAAGAACCAAACTTGGGATCTGGTTCCCATTTCTTCTAGGAGGAAACTTATCAAATGTGGATGGGTCTACAGGACCAAGAGCACAACAAATGGACAGATCAGTAGATACAAAAATAGGCTTGTCGCAAAAGGCTTTCAGCAGGTTCATGGTATTGACTATGATGAGACCTTCGCTCCAGTAGTGAACATGGATTCCATACGATTGGCACTTTCCATTGTGATAGCCAAGGGATGGGAAGTCCATCATATGGACATGAAGAATGCATTTTTTCACGGTGATCTCTCTGCAGAGATATACAAGGAGTAGCCCCAGGGATTTATGCAGGACTCATTTTTGGTCTGTCGACTAAAGAAGTCACTTTGTGGCCTCAAGAAGGCTTCGAGGGCATGGTATGCCAATATGGAATCCTAACTATTGTCACAGAAATTTGTACATTGTAATTCAAACCCGAGTGTATACATGCTTAGGATGACTGATTCACTTCTACTTTTAGTTATGTATTTTGATGATTTGTTGATCATCGGTTGCTCGAATTCAACGACTG